>DF242305.1:62800-75550 GCA_000507305.1 Breviolum minutum Mf 1.05b.01 | reverse complement strand
TGAGTGTATATTATATAGGGACCAAACACGAAATTCAGTTCACGGAACCAAAAAAAAGAAAACAAACAGCGCAGCGCGCAGGTGGCACGGCAGCCTTTATTCCGACGCAGCGCGGTCGTGAAGTGTTGCCTCACATGGACCGTCCCACAGTCAATCTAAGTAGCAGCTGCCCGATGCGTCAGTCTGAATCCTCAATGACAATAATTGCAGTCTGGAAGACAAACGCAGCCCGAAGATTCTCAACCTGGAAGTTGACGACAAAAGCGGTCTTGCCGGGACGTTGCAGCAAATGGTAGGATACGGGCGTGCGCATGGAAGGCGATGCCAAGAAGAGTTGCAGCGACAACCACACGAGCGTATCCTCATTGAGACAGCGCCAGGCTGCAAAGGTCTGCCCTGGCGCGTCAGGAACAAGAGGTTGGATGACAGTGTCGAGGTCACGCACATCACGCGAGGTGAAGCCAAGGCGTTGAAAAACATCAGCCAGGAAGAGACCCTGCAAAGAGCCTTCCAGCAACAACGTCCCGGGAACGCGCCCGTGCAGGCCAGGGCAGTAAAGTCCTGCCAGCAGGGCGGCGGAGGAAGCGTCCACCAGATCATTGTAAAGTTGGCCAAGACGACGGATCAAGTGGAGATTCTTGAAGATCGACCCGTCCAGGCGTGCCACGGCAAGCAACTGCAAGAAAGTCGCTGCTGGGAGCCATGTCCCAAAGTCGGTTTGCATAAGCACAAACAGAATCGTGGCCATGGCGAGGCAAGAGAAGCACAGACAGAGCCCGACAAAGAGGAGCACACAAAAGGCTGCGGACAGAACCAAAGCAGAACACCACACGTTCACAGAATGTAAAACAGCTGACACAAGGACACAGCTTGAAATGTGGCCCGGAATGGTTGAACTGTAAAGAACATGCATGACAAACTCGCAGGTGGCTATCATGATTCCTGGGGTGTGGCATGTATGGTTGGTTTAATATAGCCCTTACTGCACGCCACTTTTCAGCCTCTGCAATGAAAGATGGGTCAACGAAATCAAAACAGGGCCAGGACAGCGCACGGCCAAAGTAGCATTCCCCAGAATAACCAAGGCCTGCGCCATCGAAGATCTATAAGTTGGCATCCAGACCCATTGGGTCCACCCATGGCTCCTCAACAGCGTATGCGCCAGCCACACCAAAGACGCAAAAAGCCAGCAAGAGGCGAGGTTGCCGATCTGTGGCGCCATCGTGAGGGTAAAAATGCACGTGGTAGACCCCGGCTTCGAGCAACCCAGCAGCCAAAGCGACCAGCTCCGCAGCTGCATGTGTGCCACCATTGAGTGCAACCCATGCCCGGGTGAAAGTTTCCGGGAGATCCAGCACCGCCAGGTAGCCAATAAGATCGAAGGGCTCATCGTCAGGTTCCATTGCAAGCGCCGAGAGTAGAATCTCATCAAGAGTCCAACAGTCTGCAAAAGTTTGGAGGAAGAAGCAGGCGGAGTGTGCAAGTTCCGAAAAGCCTGGATAGGAGACAGAGCAATCCAGGAAAGGCCCAGACACAAGCTCCACCAGCCTTGCACTGAGTTGAAGAAAGGTCTGCACTTCGTGGATGCGAGGAAAGCCCGGCGCAAGCAATCGTCGGAAGCAAGTTGGATGGGTGGCGTGAAGGATCGAAGAAGCAGCCCGGAGGTCATGCTCCAAACGATCAATGGAGCAGAGAGGCATGAGGCCCAGTGCACTGCTGCAAAGTAAAGGAGCCACAGTCACACCCAAAAACTCCAGCACCAAAGCCAAAGATAGATGAGGCACATCCATGATCGTAGGCATGGTAGACTCTCCGCAAGCACAAGAAAAGGCAGATGCTTGAGCCAAAGAAGGTGAAGAAGCAGAGCGAACATGCACAACAAAGATGGAGCAGCAAGACATCAGCATCACCAATGCGTACACATGACGGTGCACGCCAATGAGGAATGTCTAAATGTCAAACTACGCTGGAGCACCACAAAGGAAGAAAGCATCAAGCAACATTTGCAGAGACACTGTGTGCACATGGTGGAGTTGGAAGTGGTTCGAAATGAAAACTAAACGCATGCACGTGTTGTTTTATGGTGGGAGGCCTCCGCGGCGTTTCTACATTTGCAGCTGCATTGTCGTAGCGAAATATGAGAAAGAGAAACAAAGCTCAGTATTGGCTTGTAGAGCACTAGAACTTATGTCTAGGCAGCACAGGCACGTGACTTAGAAGTTCAAAGGAAAAAAGGCTTCAAAAATTTTTCACCATACCAAATTGTTTCTTAGAAAACGCTTGCCAACAAAGTCTTTGTTGGAGGGTTTGCTTGAAGATTCTAGATGTATTGTGGCGAACGTTTGTTCTCTTGAAGTGTCACGTGGAATGAGTGAGACATTGTTTGCCAAACTTCTTCTGTACAGTTGCAGCTGCATCACACTGAATGAATACCTGCATGCGGGGCACTAGAACATGCGTCTAGGCTTGAAAGTGCTGGGCAGGTTTCACTCCCCCAGTGTTGTTTTCGAACCAGGTCAAAACAAATGTGCATTCTTTGACGCATCTTTTCATGGATACCTGCAAGCGCTCAAGGTGGTGGGTCAGGGCGTTCATTCCAGGTGGTCAATTTTTCTAAGCATGCCAAACCATCTTCCACCACAAAGTCAACAAACTGAATCAATGGCGCTGCTGCCGGGCGTTCTTCTCGGATGCTGTCTAGGCTTGGTGCAAAGAAAGCGTCTTCTGGAATGTGGAAAAAGTGCAGGACCTCCTGGTACAGCTGCAAATACGGCTCCGTGCGAAGACGCTTGACCAAAAATAACCGCTTTGGTCCTGTGGTGTTTGTGGATGCAGCGCAAACACCAAGGCCAAGTCTGTGCACAACGCACAAAGCTCGAAGAACCAGCAGTAATGTCTCATCTGCAGAGCCATCAGCAAATTGGTCTCGAATGAAACTGTGTGACCGCAAGCGGGTGGAATCCAACCATGTTGTCCGCATTTGCAAAAGTAGGGCAATGAATTCCAGCAAAATCTTCCGGTTGGAGGTCACAGCATCAAGAAGGTCAGATGTTGAGGTTGCAAGCATTGTGGAAATGCGGCCTCCAATGGATCGTGGAACAACCTCAGCAGGAGTCCCGGGCACGGAAGATGTGGAAGCAGTTTGTGCCGCAGCAAAGCTCTGTACGACAGCGGCAACTCCTTCACAGTGCTGTCCGATGAGATCAGCAGCAGTCAAAGACGTTTGCGTAATACCAGTAGGCCATGCCGCCACTTCTGCCGGCTGCCAAGCATTGACCAGATTTTGCCAGTTTAAGGCATGCCGCAAATGTTTACCTTTTAGTTTCCCATGCTTTTTGGACTGTTCATGGTTCACTAAATAGGTCTCCTCTTGCAGCTGCGCATGTTGGTCGAAGTGCCGGAAGAAAGCAACCTCGGCGACGTTGTTGGCATCTGCAGCAAAGTCGTAGTTAAGGAACGGGTAATCTAAATGGAATGTAAAATGTCCTTCATCTCTGTGCTCTTGGGCATGCGCTTGGTAAATTGGGAAATACCGGTCGACCAACAGCTTCTCGAGGTGGTTGGAGCCCTTAGCATTGCCAATGCGGGTGTTGGCTGCAGCTATTTCTCTGGCCCGTTTCATGACTGGGCGAGTGTAAAACAAGCACAAGCGTCCGCGGAGGCCAAGCGGATCGCTGCCAGTGAAAAGGGGCCAAATGTCTTCTAAGTGCAACGCCCCGCAAACGCCAATGAAGGGGTAGGGCATGCTGAAGGATCTTTGCAGGTTGATCACATCTCTTTGCCAACTCATTCTTTCCCAGAGTTGGGTGGCAATGGCTTTGTTGACGCCGAATTCTGTCTGCAGCCATTGTAGAAACTGTGTCCCTTCAACGAGAAAGCCACCAGCGGCTGTCCAACCGAGGAAGGACGCGATTTTCAGGCCAATTCCTTCCAACGATCCTGTGCCCAAACGAAATGCGATGGGCTGGAATTTTTTTTGTTGTTGGCGAAGCTGCCGTTGTCCTTGCGCATGTGGCAGTGCTTGCGCTGCAAGCCTTTGCCGTACTGTCGCCCGAAACGCATTGGCTTTCTCTTCCAAACCATGCAGGGCATTGTGGTAAAGCCGCAAGAGATTGGACGTGTGGCAGGATCCGGGATGAAGGAAAAAGCTCCATGTTAGGGAGTAAACATTGAAACTGGCCAAAGGTTGAAAGCGAGCGTTGGGCGTCAGGAAGCTCGCGAGAGCCAGTTCACATAGCATGACCCACGGCCAAGCGACACTTTGGGTACCGGCAATGTCTTTCCAGTGTTGCAATAGAGCTGGTGGTGTCAAAGCCTCTAATTCTGCCTCTGGGAACTTCACACGTGCTTCAAGAGTTTTGAAGAACTCATCCACACGATCACCAGTTAGTCCAGCAGCCTGCCCTGTTGGTGAAGATGTCGGTGCGCCACCATGTACTGTTTTGAGGAAGCTCGGAACAAGCGGAGGAGGCACCTGAATGATGCGACAAATCCGAATCTGCGCAAAGGTGGGAACAAAGGTGGTCCAAGCATCAACATTGCACGCCCAAACAGCACCATGGTAAAAATGGCCATCTGCAAAGTATAGGCACGGCGGTGCATCATCAGCATCAGCTTCACTGCCATCTTTGCCATGCAAGGCCTACCAGGGCAGGGCGAAAACAAACATGGTAACAAGCTACAAAAAAAATGTACAGTTTGCAAAACCTTACACATGGACAGGGCAAGACGTGAATTGATATGGGGGGCCTCGGGCGAAAGGCTCAGCGGAATGCCATTGGAACGAATGTGAACCAGCATGCCATCACCCAGGACGAGAAGCAAACCATTCGGAAACATGGTGGGGAGGAGTAGCACAAACATTTGCACATCAAAGCCCGACACATAGGTGAATGGAATGGAAAGATATTCCAAGCGAAGAAGAAACATGGAAGTCAGCTGTGACGAACACGAGGAGAGGGCATTCATAGCCGCTGAAATAGTCGCATGTCGGTGCAACCCCAAACATCGAAAAAAGCAATCGGGGAAAGGCGTGGGAGGCAAAGCATTCCAGAATGCAACCTGGCAAAGTGAAAGTGGAAAGATATGTGCAGAGGACGGGCATGGAGTCGGAGAGGCACACAGCATGGGAGAGAAATGGCCGCTACGAGACCGTTGGACAAATGCATGGGAGGTCCAAGTGGGCCGCGAAGGAATGTGGTAAGCGCATCCAGAATGAAGCAGCCAGGATGTAGCCGATGGCTCGTCCCACATTAACACGCCTTGGGGGAACAAGTGTTCTAGCTGTAGCTCCTGCAAGAAAAGTGCCAAAGCCAAGAAGCAGGAGGTTCGGGGAGAGCAGAGCCCAACACGCCGCAAAGCAAGGTGAAGCGCATGCTCATGCAAAGACGCCAGGCAAGACAAGGCTTTCAGGAAGGACGGAACATCATGAGGGGCATGTGGGTGAGAAGAGGAACTGCTGGATGGGAGTGCTGGCAAGTCCTCATCTTGCATGGTATGGGGGTATGGAGCTGGGTCAACAATATGCTAGGGTGTCCAGCGGCCATCAATGTCTCTGCAAAGCATCCATGGAGTGCATGGAAGAACCGGTTGCAAGGCACGGATGATGGTTGAAGTGTGCCCCACCACATCTGTGTTTTCGATGGCAAATAGAAGTTCTGCATCCCGGCGTGCTTCATAGCAGAGCAGAGCCACAAATTCTGGCTCGGTCAAGTTGCTTGCGATAAGCAAAGCTGCAAGTAAAGATCCTGAAGGAGAGGAGCCCAACCTGCAGAGACACGAAGGCACATTAATGAAAAGTGTGACTCTGAATGGCAGAGGGGAAAATGGTAGAGATTGTAGTACGCAAACAAGAAGTAACAAACACCACCCTGAATGGAAAGGATACCCAAAATTAAACAGCAACTGCTTGCTAGTGAAAAACGAAAATGGACACTACTTCCAAAGGAAGCNGGCATGTGGGTGAGAAGAGGAACTGCTGGATGGGAGTGCTGGCAAGTCCTCATCTTGCATGGTATGGGGGTATGGAGCTGGGTCAACAATATGATAGGGTGTCCAGCGGCCATCAATGTCTCTGCAAAGCATCCATGGAGTGCATGGAAGAACCGGTTGCAAGGCACGGATGATGGTTGAAGTGTGCTCCACCACATCTGTGTTTTCGATGGCAAATAGAAGTTCTGCATCCCGGCGTGCTTCATAGCAGAGCAGAGCCACAAATTCTGGCTCGGTCAAGTTGCTTGCGATAAGCAAAGCTGCAAGTAAAGATCCTGAAGGAGAGGAGCCCAATCTGCAGAGACACGAAGGCAAATGAAAAGTGTGACTCTGAATGGCAGAGGGGAAAATGGTAGAGATTGTAGTACGCAAACAAGAAGTAACAAACACCACCCTGAATGGAAAGGATACCCAAAATTAAACAGCAACTGCTTGCTAGTGAAAAACGAAAATGGACACTACTTCCAAAGGAAGCAACAAGTTAGAGATCTTGGATGGCAGCACGTCCACAAAGTAGTCGATGTCTTCATCCAAAGACAGGTCTGGCATGGGGGCTGCATTAACAATATGATACGGTATCCAGCAACCATCAATGTCTGTGCACAGCATCCATGGAGCGCATGGAAGCACAGGTTGCAAGGCACGGATGATGGTTGAACTGTGCCCCACCAAATCATTGCTTTCGATGGCAAATAGAAGGTCTGCATCCCAGCGTGCTTCATAGCACAGCAAAGACACAAACTCTGGCTCGGTCAAGTTGCTTGCAAGAAGCAAAGCTGCAAGGAAAGACCCCGAAGTAGACGAACCCAACCTGCAGAGATGCGAACGCAAATGAAAAGTGTCAATCTGAATGGCAGAGGGAAAACGAGTAACTGTTAAAGGAAAGCAAGAACTCACAATAATCGCCCTGGGTGGAACTGCTTACTAGCGAAAAACGAAAAATGGACACTACTCCCAAAGGAAGGAACAAGTCAAAGATCTTATATGGCAGCACGTCCACAAAGTAGTCTACATCGTCCACAGCGTCGACACAAGTTGCAACTGTCTCAGCCAGCAATGTATTCTCCACAACATAGCTTGGAGATGTGGGCATGTGACGGGGAAGACAAAGGGTAAGCAGGAAAAAGAACACGTACATGAAGAGGATGAAGGACATGAGCATGATAACAACAAAGGGCAAAAGGCCAGCCAATAGAATGGCTGCAAGGCGGTGCCAGTGATGGCTCCGAAGAAGACCTGAAGGTGAGTCAAGAAGGACGGTCTGCAATGTAAAGGCATAATGATAATTCTGAGGTTAAACTCTAAAAATTCTGAATGCGGCCGAAGATCCAGAAGGGACAAAACGGCGCAAAGCCCAACGGCACAAAGGTAAGTGATGGATTCGGCGCAGCATCAACCAGAGCGCCAGTGTCGGCAACACCATGGCAAGGGCGAGCATTGTCCTGGAAGCAGAGAGCAAGAAGCAAAAGGTCTTGAGACTTGAAATGGCTGCAGCAAGGTTCCACAATGTGACAATGAAATTGGACCTGTGGAAGTACAGTACCTACGAACCGATTGAAACTATCACTGAGTGTCAAGACGCAAGGCACATGTCATGATAGCATCAGTGAGAGGTGCACTTAACGTAGCATGCAAGAAGCCGCATTTTGCTTTCAGCTTGCGATGCAGCCAGCCGTCTTTGTGACAGGCCTAGGCTGGTATGTCAATGTACAATGAGTGTCTGTGCAGAAGGTGTGCCACACGTGCGAAAAGTGGCAGTAATGCAGAGAGCAAAACATGCGCACCATCAAATCAAATTGTTAGCTTGCATGCACCGTGCGCACACTTTGCACAGTTCGTAGCGCCCGGTGGGCGGGCAAAGGAGAAAACCTTGGCCTGCCACAAAGACCACAACATCAACGGAGGCCGTCAGAGTGTCGGGGAGGGTGACGAAATCCACAATCTTGCACGGAGGACGAGGTTGTGCTGGATCTGGCTGCCAGTGAAACTTGCCAGCGCCCCAAAGGCCAACGCCACGCGGATTGCGCCGCCATGTGGCGACAGGAACTTGCGGAGGCTCAGGATAGAGAATTGGAGCCTCGATCCCAGCTGCAGCAGGACGGGGATGAGGATTTTGCACCATGGAAGAAGAGGCAATCAGAGGCAGCAGGGACATCACCACGAGATTTCCAGACCTTCTGCCCATCAACTTTGTACTCACGAACACCATCTATATCTCGGTGGCGGAGAATGCGAGGTCCTTCAGAAGCATCTCGTTTGTCCGACCCATGGGTGAGACAATAGAGCCCACATTGAGTCGGAGGATTTTTGCATCCGAACATGATGCTGCAACCAATGCTTTCAAAATGGACAACGCCACCCTCACGAAAATTGCACAGCCGGCAAGACAATCCATATTTGGCATCAAAGGTGACGGCAGAGATGGAACAAAGTTGGCACGAATGCTGTTGGAAGTGCACCTGTTGAAAAATGCGGTGAAGCAAGGGAAGAACTGCCTCCTGCAAGGTTGTCTGAAAAGCATCAGGCGAATGTCGAGCTTCCAAGGGCCACCAAAGCAGTCCAGCAGCATCTTGATCATTTTCCCACAAAAAGGAGATAGTTTCGAAGATTAACCAATGATGTTCAAAGCGTATGCTTTCGTGCTCGCGGTCTGGTGGAGCACCATGCAGGTCGGCCATCATTTCGACAAACCCGCTAAATGGCGCCTTGCACCGCAACAAAGAACCACGTAGGAGCCAGAGAGCACGAACTTCGAGAAAGGCTTTGGCATTGGACCTGGGGCATGCAACAATCTGTAGGAACTGAGTGTCTGTTGGCGGTGCCACCGCAGCACAAAGTTTGCGGTCTGTAGCATGATGGCGCCAAACATTGGAGAACCGGGTTCGGCAGCTAGGACAAATGCCAACACAGTAGCGTACTTCGACCCACCCAATATGCAAGAAGAAAGCTTTGGCACTTTTCAGTGGCTGCAACTTCAAACTCTGGTCACAATCTGGGCAATGGCTGATAGCAGGCTGAATAATAGTGCTTGGCCCGTGGTGACCAACCAAAGGACATGCTGGGCCACCTAAAATGTGAGGGTAGTCACGATGCAAGCGAGCAAAGACTTCGTCCAAGGTAGCCACCGGCAAGTCGATGCCAAAGTCAGTGGCCAGCAATGCCTGTGCATCTGCAGCACGGCCACACGGGTGCGAGAGCGCAAAGCACCGGCTCAGGAGGCCCAAATGCTGCAGGCTCAGGGGGGCCAATGCTTCGGTCAAGCCCTCCATGAAAGGCGCAAGAAAGGCACAAGTCTGAGCTAGAAAAAAGCAGCGAACACGAAGTGTCTCACAACAGGACACCTAGAGTTGGTGGCGATATGAATCGAAGTGCGACGAGTGAAAAGAGACAGTGAACAGCCTGACGAGGCTCAGGTGATTTTCCAAGGCTCGTCTTCATGAATGTTGTCTGTATCCATGCTGTAATGCACCTCCTAAAAAGATGTGAGTAGCAGCAGTAGTCATAGTTGTAGTTGTAGCTGTAGTTGTAGTCGTAGTCGTAGTCGTAGTAGGAGTGGTAGCAGTAGTAGTAGTAGTCGTAGTAGGAGTAGTAGTAGTAGCAGTAGTAGTAGTAGTAGTAGGAGGAGGAGTAGTAGTAGTAGTAGTAGTACTAGTAGTCGTAGTAGTAGTGGTAGTAGTGGTAGTGGTAGTAGTGGTAGTGGTACTAGTAGTAGTAGTAGTAGTAGTAGTAGTAGTAGGAGTAGTAGTAGTAGTAGTAATAGTAGTAGTAGTGGTAGTAGTGCTAGTGGTAGTAGTGGTAGTGGTAGTAGTAGTAGAAGTGGTAGTAGTACAGAACGTGGCACTGTGGGGGGGTGAATTTGGCGCATTTTTTTTTTAAACACTGGTATTTAAAATGTTTTCCAACATAGAGGCTCTAAAACCGTTATTTTAGACCAAAAGTCATTCCACCAGGATGCCACCAGATTGAAAAACACTGGTATTTACAGCGAAACGACAAAGTCAGCACTCCCCCTTCTCTTTTCAGATTCCCTAACGGAGACGCAGGATTCAATATGTCATCTCTTTGTCATCTCTTCTGGTTCTGCCCACTCTAATCGCACACGCCACTAGACCAAAAATTCTTTAAAATTTTGCAAAGTTGCATTGGATCAGTTCATTCTGCATGGTAAGGAGGCAAAAGAAGCAGTGTTCAGTTTCAATTTTTTGTAGCACTTTGCAATGTAATCGCGGCACGGAGACTATATAACTCTGTAGTATTGGAGCCATGGCTAGTGTGGAGAGGGTCATCAAATTGGGTCAGGAGGGGGTGGGGGGTAAGAAAGGAAACTGGAGACCAGGAGCATACGCATATACATGTATACACATGTGTCTCTATTCATATCTGCACATATAAATATATATATATAGAATGCAAAAACATATATTCCAACAGAAACATATATATGGTGATGGTGATGGAGCTGGCACTCGTGCTGGTGGTGGAGGTGGTCGTTGGATGGTGGTGGTGGTGGTGATGGTGGGGCATGTTGTTCTTTCCATTGCACAAAGTAGTGAAAGACCAATGATAACCATGACATGTTCCAACAGACTGCAGTTTTTCAAGTTTGTCTTGTGTCAGCCGTGCATGAAACATGGCCATGGCTGTTAGGACGCTTTTTTAATCGTACTCAGTAATGTTCACAATACGAACTAACCATGACATTCCTCAACAGACTATTGTTTGTCAAGTTTGTCTTGCGTGCAACTGTGCATGACGCGGCCATGGGTGCCAGAGCGTCAGATGTTTCGTTTTAGCTACTGCGTTGGGTCGGTATGTAGTGCCACTCCGCTCATGTGAATGGTCCCGCCCTTTCGCGGGTAACAAGGAAGCTCTGTGGTTGTAGAAAAAAACGGCACGAAGTTCACACTCACATTTTGCAACAAACTACTGTTTTTCATTTTTGGCTTTGTCAACGAAGCATGAAACACAGCCATGGATGTCAGTACGAGTACTGTTGTTTCAACCACTGCGTTGGGTCGGTATACACTCAGCTCCTGTGAGTGGTCCAACCTTTTCGTGGGTTGAAGAAAGCTTCCGGTGTAAAAAAACAGTGAACACTCCCGGACATTTTTCAGGAAGGTCGGTGGGTAACTGGCAATGGAACTACAACTTGGACAGTTCGACACGTATATATATATATATATATGTATAAAATACATAGATATGTATATATATGTGCAAAATGATCCCCAATTCAATTACCCAGGTGACGTTGTGCACCCCATTCTGTAGACATAAACTGGTGGTACACGGCCCAAGTACTACATTTGCAATGGTTATTGGTGGGGGGATGCATAATGCAAAGGCCTCTGGTTCTGCACATGCACATATATGAAATGGTGTTGGTCCTTAAAGAAGTCAAAGTTACTTCGCCAATCCCATGTGTCCCCAGGCCCACCTATAGGGCGAGCCCCTAAGAAAACGGTTGGTTTTTCAATGCCGAGCGTGACTAAAATGTCAGCAACTCATAGACTAACTAAGAAAGGCAGCTTGCGAAGGAAAAGAAAAATTGATTTCTTTCCCTGTGTTTTTTTGTGGAATTCAGAGGAGACTTGAAAAAAACAAGGAAAGAGTCCATACATGTTCGAATGTACTGCCCACCGACCATGTGATTCTAGGTCAAACCCCCCAACAGAAAATTCGCACCTCAAAAACTGTGCAAGATGGCAGAACAAAGCATCATCGTTGGGGAGATACAAAAAAAATCGAAACTTCTGAAGAGTTGGGTGACCCTGTGAAACGAACCCAGGCCAATTTTGGACAAGTTGAACACCAACTCTCGTCTTCCCTCAGGGAAGCCAGTGCAGGGCCTTTGGGTTTGTTCTGGAATCTTAGAGTGGTGTACAGTCACTGTGATCACATCAGGACGTACAGACAAGGTCTGAAATTCCAGGCAGAAAAGCTGGCTTGCAAGAAGATCGGATCACATCGAATCCTTCAGGTTAGCACATCTTCTCGAAAACGTCTCCTTGACCGACAATTTCGGCCACTTGGAAGAAATCAGGCCCACTGCATGTGAGGGAATGGAGCACTGCTCAAGCATGTCTTGGCTTGCGCGCTTTTCGCAAACTTCGCTTGCACTGAATCGTCCGACGCCTTGTGCAAGAAGACGTGTCCTTAGAAGAAGGGCGACTTGCGTGGGATCAAGACAGGAAAACAACGAGCCTACTTTTGCGTCTGGAGCAGCCACGAGTTCAAATCCAAATGTAGTCATAATTACGTAGGTCTCTAGGCCCAAAACTAGATTCACGGAGAAATGTCGATGGATCCAATCTTGCCCCGCGAGGTCACAAATCTCGTATAGCAAGTCACTACAGAAAGTCCGGGACTCCAAGTTTTGTCTTCCCAAGGTTCTATTTTCCCGGAGTTGGGTTTTCAGTTCCCGTGGTGTTTTCTTTTCCCTTTCGTGTTTTCAGTTCCCACCACCTTGGGTTCGTAGTTCCCGTGGTGGTGCTTTCGGTTGCCGTGGTGGTTCGGGTGCTTCCCGCAGGTTGTTCTAGTGCCTAGGAAGTTCTAAAGGGTGGAAGGGGTGGCGGTGGCTGCCTGGGAGTTTTGAGTTCCTGCAGGTGTTTTTTGTTGCCGGATGACAACGACAAGAACAACAACAACAACAACAACAACAACAACAACAACAACAACAACAACAACAACAACAACACAACAACAACAACAACAACAACAACAACAACAACAACAACAACAACAACAACAACAACAACA
>DF242305.1:0-57094 GCA_000507305.1 Breviolum minutum Mf 1.05b.01 | reverse complement strand
TTGGACATCGCAATGGTCGGTCATCTTGCGCACATTCTATAGGCAAATTCTTTCTCTGCTATATGGTTCTTTTTTCTTTTGAAACTTCCGCCACCGGCTCGCCCGGGAACTACTTGTATGTAGAGACTTTTTCAGGTTGCAGTTTTGGCTGGTTGGGGCCTCGAAGCGTGCATAACTGCTACGCCATGCAGCGGCAGGAAGAGCGCGGAGGTTTCCATCTGCCACCTTTTCGTGTTCTTCTGTCTCTGTGGCCTCAAGCATGGCGTAAGCGAGCAATTTACATGTCACACGTCAACCCGAAACAGTTTCAAAGCACAAACAAAACTCGGGGGTGCATGTTAAACGGTTAAATTACACACAAACAAGCAGAAAGGAACAAGGAGACTATCACCTTCCCATGTTGGTGCCCCCAAATGTACCCAGACTGCCGCATGCAGAGCAAACAATGAAACCAAGAAAGGGGCGAGTGAAAGAGATTGACACTACTGAAACAAACAAAAAACAATGGCAGAAAAAAAGGGGCTGCACATGGCTGCACGATACTGAAACTGTGTGATTCTGGGCTTACCCTGTCCTGATGGCTATTGGCTTGGTTGGATGCTTGGTTTCAAAATCATTTGGCAACCTGTCTGACACCAGGTGATGTTTGTTCCCTCTTTGATCCTAAGCTTGGGGCGCCGGGCCACGAGCCACCGCAATAGATCATATCGAATTGAAACCCACTTTTCGATGAAGCTGTTCCAATGCTGTTCATGTTCAGTGATGCAAGTCACAAGTCATGTTTTGCCCATATGGGCACCACAAACGCTTTTCCATGGCGCCAAATTGTGGGTCAAAATGTAAAAAGGTGAGAAAAATGAAACTACGGAAGCCCCAGGATAATATACACATACATGATACTACTCTTTCCACGCCGATTTCTACAGGATCTACGTCAGCTTTTGGAAGGGTATGCGACACCTGTGTCACGAAATGGTCGTTTGCTCCTTTTTTCACTATGGTCTGTCCATGAAGCAATCCATGAAGCAATCCTTCCGCTGCGCAACACACTCTGTTCAGAGAGTTGAAACAATGAAAAAAGGACCGAATCCCTACCTCTATTGACTACCTTTAAGGGTTTCATCAGTAGCATATTGATTGACTACCTTGACAAGGCAACCGAAAGCTGATCATCGCAACTTCAAAAAGAGGTTTCTTATATCTTCAGATTTTTTAATACTGACCAGTTCAATCAAATGATTTCATGGCGCTTCAAGACTTGGCAATATTTAGATCAATGTGAATCTAGGCAAATAATCACATTTCACCAACCAATATTTCCCTGAAATAAGGGGTCAAGGGTCCCATTTCCCTTCCAAAAAGCTACTTTTTGGGGGTCAATGATGGATTTTTCATCACTGATGTTGTGACCCAACTCCATCACTAAGCTCTAGTACCGTGCTCAACGAGATTCCTCAAAGTATAACGTCTGAATGATGCAAGGCTGTCTTACATCATCTCAAAAGTAAGCCGCGGAACTTGCAGCGGAATCAATGAGGAAGGAAGGTTGCAGTATATGAACTGGTTGTGTAGATACAACACCTGCATCCTATACCAAATTTTGGAGCGTTTGCACCATCTCGGGCCCCTCCCTGGGTCAAAGCCAGTTTTTTTTCGCACATGTTGCGGCGTCCTCCGGAACTAGAATTTTGGGGATTGACAGCTCCCACAAACTCAGCATAGGCTACAGGTCCTATCTTTTACACATCCCAAAAAGTAATTCTCCTCACACGCAATGTCTGGGCCTAAGATTTGCAAGATTGTTTTTATCATCTTGTCTCCCAGGATAGAAAATAGATTGTAGTCATAGTTGTGAAATCTATACCAATAATATAGTCTAGGAATGGTTCAACGCATCTTTTCCAAACCACCCCTTCCTTTAGCCCTAACAACCCAACATGTTATGGCCAGGATTTCGATTTCCTATCATGGCAAAACACGGCAACGGTGAGCCTTTGTGGGAGCTGTGTGACTACCACGAACTGCACAAGATCGAAACTACAAAATTCCAGTGCACACAAATCACATACCAGCTGTGTCTGCATGCGACAGGGTCCAAGCACCAAAAATGATGAGAGTCGGATGCTGTGTAGACTTTTCAGAAAAGATGGACCAAAAAAAACTCACACTTTTAGCCTGCTCCGCCACTTCTATATGAACAACATGCTGTCTGAGGAGCCACTTTGTACAACTCGAAAAGCATTCATTCCAAGCTTTCTCGGAGTTCCTTTTAGGAATCATCCATCCACGGAGTAGTTGTCGAGTGGTAGTCCTTTAGTGTAGGTGCGATAGTGCCTCCGCGCAAACGATCAGAAAGGCAATTCTGTGCTCCAGCTGCAAGACTTGCAGTTTAGTAATGACCGGCTGACCTCGGCCCAAGCTGACCTCGGCCCACCTCGGCTGACCTCGGCCCAAGCTGACCTCGGCCCACCTCGGCTGACCTCGGCCGGAGGAAATTCGCACACACAACGTCCTGGCACAATGGTTTTATTTATTTTTGTCCGGGCATGTTTTGTCGTTTTTTTTGGCTTTCAACAGACTGTTTCACATTTCATGTTTTGTTTCTTTAATTTCCGGTCCTATCTATATATATATATATATACAAACCCAAAAGGAAACGTTGAAACCGGTGCTTCGGTGCTCGACTCAGAATGTGAGCTTGAAACTCTTGAGACATAAACCATGGGATGTACTTTTGCCTTGCGCGCTTTTTTGTCTTCAAAGTGTTTCAAGCTGGTCCTCGTTTCTAGAGCCAGGAGCCAGGATGCGTCCAGAGCAGCAGAAATAGATACGAGATGATACGAGTATAGAGACAAGAAATCTGGTTCTGCAATGTAATGCTCCAATCTGTGCCTATGATTGCTTATGCATATCAGAACCTGTCTGAGCTCTTACTGACTCTCAGCTGGCCCGGTCACTGGGCTATTTGTCGTTGTCTCTGGACGACGCGCAGCCTCAGATCGATGATTAGAAAAATGACTATAATATTGTACTGTTGTAGATACGTCTTGTATCTTATTGTTACAATGTTTTGGAAAAAAAGCACACCTTTTTGTTCCACCTCAACACGGCCCCACCTGTGTTTTTCGGGAAGCATGTTTTTCCGAGTTGCCAAATGGACAATGTGTCTTCTTGCAGCGCTGCTGTAGCGTTTGGGCGCTCTACGTGCTGGTGCCTTGAAGCCAACTCAGAGCAAAAAAACAAAGTTGCCCATGTTTAATTTCAAGAAAGTCCCTCTCACACGAAAAAAAATCCAGTAAAATGCGACAAAACGTACAAAAAACCCACTCAAATGATCTCACACATTTTTTTGAAAAAAAATAGACATTGTAGTTACTAAAGTCACACTCCAATTGCTTCTGTCTCAAAAACCCACGCCTTAAAGTGTGGAAGCTCAGGAACCTCTCCAAGTTCTGAGGCAACACGAGATATCCAAGCCTCGAAGGCAATGCAAATCTCGGAGGGTTTCAGGGATGAAGACGACTTGAGAAAATGGATAGAAAATATGGAAAAATGATGAAAAATGTCTACTTTTAACTTTTAAAGCCTTCTTATATTATATCTTCTTATCGATGTCTTATCATTTCTTATTTCTTACTATTTCTTAATCAAAATTCGGATCGATTTCAAACCCCTGCCTCATCACGTTCATCTCGGTCACTGGAGCTAGGTGCAGTGTCGGTGTTACCACGGTGTAGTGGTGAGGAATCCCCTTCTCCCTGTGCCTGTCAAATTCAGACTAACTTCGTTTAGGGCTTGCCATCCCTGCGTGTCATCAACATGTGTTCGATAAATACAGCAATATTGCTACTGCATTACGAACCAATTTTAATGTAGGGAGCCAAAGCCAAAGATGCCAAAGTTCACTGATTCACCTGCAAATTTGGAAACGGAAAACGACGTGCAAAGAGTGCTAACCCCATAATTTTCATATCTTTCATTGTCGCATGGCCTCTTCTCTTTGGAGATGTCGTCTCAAAGCTCGCTGCATGCGATCATCTCCAGAGTGAAAGTCCTCGTAGCGAGTCCTTCCGCAAATGGATAAACGGTGCACTCCCAAAGACATGGATAGAAACGGGTCCCTGTAGTAAAATTGTGTAAAACAGTAATTAAATGCAACGGCCTGGTGAACAAATTGCTTGATTATTATGGCCATGATATCACATTGAATTACTGCGACTATAAATACTTGATCAAAATTGCCTCAAAAAAGACTGGTGACATGATGACATGTCAGCAGCTCCTGTGATGCAATGGTGGTGTCTGTGGCAGTTGTTTGCATAAGATCTCGAAAGTCCTTTGACTTCTCCTCTGTACTTCTCGCGATGAATCTGAGGAACTCCGCTCACGGTCGGCGCTGCGGCTCCTCCGTCGCACTCGTGACGCATCTCTTCGACTCGGTGACTTTTCGAAGTGTTTGAAATGCGTGCCACGCGTCTCATGTGTCTCCTGCGTCTCCTCAAGACTCTTCTCTACGTATTTGCCAAGATCTTTCGATTTGGAGCGTAACTCTTTCTGCAGCTCTCGCTGTAAGCGTCGGCCGCTAGCACCTGACACTGTCCGATTTGTATCTTCTCTTTCTCGGTCTTTCTTGGCCGAGTAAATTCGACATCGATCTTTCGACCGACTTGGTGTGGAATTCACTTCGTGCACCTCCACCTCTGGTGTGTTGTTAGGCACCCGCACAGTGCGACTGCGGGCCCCTCGAGAAAGAAATAACCAAAAGGAGATGATCAGTAAGAGAATTCGATCCAAAGGGTAGTAAAGAAGCACCTGCAGCTGTTCCCAAAATGGAATGGATGAAATCGGTATGCCTGGGATGTTTGGAACCTCATTGGCCGGTTCAGGGCAGTCACCTTGACCACCTGGACATTCTCGTCCATTCTTCGCATATCGATCGATGGCCCACCATGGAGGTCTAACATCCGGTACCACGTTGGTTCGCTCTTCCAGTGTCTTCATCTGTGCATTCTGTTCAGTGAAGAGCTGAACTACCAATGCCAACATTGTGTTCAGGCATGAAATCCTTGGATGCGATGGTAATGAGAATGAATGAGTATGACACAGGAACATCAAAGTCAAAAACATTGAGATCCTAGTGAATTTTGCTACTCTGATGTTCCCGGCTGAAGACGCATTCTTCAAGAGCAAGCATGACATTAGTACCTGCATGTATAATTCGGTTGCCTTATCACAACCATCCGAGCAACACGTGCTTGTTGTGCTCTTGAAGTATTACTTGGCTTTCCTGCATCTCCCTCAACTCCTCTCAAGAGTACGATCACTATCAGTGATGTCCCTGGATTGGATCTTTTGTGAGAAATTGCATGTTTGTTAGGTTTTTCCAAAGATCATTGCCACACATCAAAAATCATGAAAACATATAAAACATATGCATCTCATCAACTCTTACCTATTCTCATCAAATTCTCATCAAATTCTCGGTTTCTCCTTGTTGATGGCCACCAGTGCCGGCATAGACGAGTCTTTCTTTGCCTTGTTGGTGGGCGCCGCTTCGGCCAGCGAATCCAGAGTTGCTTGCAACTTCTCCAAGGATGCCAAGCCACCTCAACGGCGCAAATTCTCCGCCATCACGGGGTTTCCCACAGGATTTCAGGGTGTTCTTTTTCGTTGATTTTCACGGATTTTCCTCATGTCAATCTGGTACAAATTCACTCTCTTGCCGTCTCAGCTCAGGACTTCCTGCAGTGCTTCCTTCCGGAGTGCTTACGTTTAGCTCAACCAGCATATCCTGAGTTATCACTCTGACTGAAAGTGTCTGCATCCACATGTCATGATCATCATAATCATCATGATTTCATTTCTGGATATGGGTGTTTCCAAAAATAGGGGTACCCCAAAATGGATGGTGTGTAATGGAAAACCCTATTAAAATTGATGATTTGGGGGTACCACTATTTTTGGAAACCCCAAATATTTCCTGCGTTTGACCGCGAAGCTTCTGACAGAGCTGGCTTCGTTTCGGCTGCCTTCGTTTCCGCTGCCACGGCGGAGGCATTGCTGTCATCCTCCGGCGGCGCCACGGCAGGGCGGTGCAGGACTTTGCTGCGCAGCCACGTGGTGGCATCCTTCAACAATGCCAACGGCCTAGGGTGTCGCATAGTGTCACCAAGTTGCTTGTCATTGAACTTGATTCATACATCAATCAAACATGTTGAAAAATAAGGAAAACTGTATTTAAAACAAAAAAAACATCCACAGGATACGACTTTCTGAACTTGCATAATGATTCGCTGCTGCTAAGTCATGGTCTTCCGTGTTTTTTCCCACTGTTTTTCTAGCTTCCATGAGAAATTTTGACGAAGTGGCAAGTCTGTCAGGCGGTGATTTCCTTCTTTGCTTTCGTCAGCTACGACATCCTTCGCATTCGCAACGGGTTCACCATGGGCTTCGATGTTTTGTCCCAAATTGGGAGGCAAAGCAGCAGTACGGGCTACATCCTGAGGCCGTTGCGTTTCAAGATCAACTAGGTGGGATGTGATATTGAAAACATGCCTTTGGGACAATTCTTGCCGTGTGTTGTACTCAATCTGTGACAAAGGTCTTTGATACATGCAATCTTTTGCAAATTAAATCACTCAATGACATCCTAATGGAATAATAGTCGAAAGTTCATAGTGTCTTCTATTTTCACCAAACTCTGTATTGAAATAAAATAATTAGTCCTCGTGCCAGCGAGCAATGTCCAGCAAACTGGGATCCACTCGTCGATCTCTGCGATCTTCCGCAGTTCTTTCCTTGGCGATGTAGTTGGTGGCTGTGGCCCCGAAAACCTGGAACCGTGTCAAAGCACAGAAGGAGTTATCCTCCATGCGGTGATGCGACAGCACTCGGATCTTCAAGAATCGAACCCAACACTCTTCTGCCAGGCGTTGACAACGAGAACCCACGTCAAACAACTCATAGTTGGAGGTTGCGTTGCTCTCGATTTCACCCAGCAATCTCCAGACTTCTGTGGGATATTGATTGGAACCCAAGATCTGCAGATGACGATATCCAGACGCAAAGAGCTCCAAAGTGACTAAACCCACATATTCAACAAAAATATCCTCAAGAAGTGAGATCACAAACCATGAGCGAGTCTCACACGGAGACAACATATACAAGGACTTGTCTGGTGACAGCACAGCTTTTGCATGAAGAAGACCCTTGGCATGTGTCACCAAACGAGCTCCCGCATGCATAGAAGCATAGTCGTAGCGGACGCCGTTCAGAAAGTCATCTGAGTACGGCTGGCTCCTCCATGGTAATTGCATACGCGGTTGAACAATGAAGACGCATGCAAAACATTGAGAAACCTGTGCCATATATATTTGCTTGTGCCTGCTTTGTGTGTGTGTGCGTGATTCGCTTGCGAAGTTTGGGTATGGAATGAGGGGGTGAATGAGGAATGCGTCCATAAAAAGTGTTGATCAACCACTCTCATCCTATCCTTTCCCATCTTTGCGTCAGTGTTTGCCTCCCCTCATTTCTAATTTCACCTCGTCGTTTTCTTCTGAAACCATGAGCCCCCTCGATGTTTTTCGTTGTTTCTTCCCTGTGCACCACACTTTCGGGGCGTTCGGGCCTGATAAAGCGACCTTCTTCACTCATCGCCCGTGCACTGCTGCGGCTCACATTGTCCGCCGAGATCAGCCGAGTCTCGTTGCTGGGCACCACCAAGGGCCGTGATCTTCGAGAAGACACGGCGTCACATTGACACACTCGCTGCACTTCGGAGCTGTTTGGCACCAACTGACCGCCAAAAGTCTCCTCCAAATTTGAAGCAAAAAGAATTGTGGTGCAAGAAAAAAAACAACTAATTTCACACAGTAACTGAATCCACTGCATACAACATATTCGCACCACTGTCAGTGCTCCGTCCTCCGTGCAAAACACGAGACCATTTTTCGCCAGCAACGTCTCCGAGGCCCACTGGACGTGGACCAACTCACTCGCATTCAAATTCACCATCTCCAACCCAAAGCGGACTTCACCGAGGCATAGGCAGATCTGACCTTCATCTGCACAATGTTGCCACTTGCCAGATTGAGATGTTTGCGGCAAAAGCTTAGAAACCATCGCATCACCAAAATGACGCCAAATCCTCGCATGGATTTAAGCAAAACTTGCAAAAATGATGCCCACGTTTCGCGAAAGAGTCTGAGACCATCTGCTCTCCATATTTCTTATGGAATATATACGTAAAACCGGAAGCAAGCAATCCATCTAAAGACATTTTCAAAATCAAAAAAAAAACATCCGAAGCCCTATGGTCGTTCTATTTCTGCTGATGCCTGCCACTTGTTTTGCATTTGCATGCTGCACATGCTGCACCTCGACAAATATGCTCCGGAATCACTGTCGCACATGAAAAATGGCTGGGAACGTCTGCAGCAGCTGTGCGCAGGACAGCTCCTCCGAGGCTAAGACGGGCAGTCAAGCGTGCAAAGATGAGAGAGTGAGACCGAGGAGAGAGAAACTATATTTCTAAAAATATCTACATAACTGATATATCAAATGATCAATGCAGCAATGCGTATATTGAATATTGATAAATGATGGTAAACATTGGTAAACTGCAAGTATCACCTAGCTCCCATGCATGTGAAATGCAGCAGGGAGATGGTGCTGCAATGCCACTTTCGCTCAAAATAAACTATGCATATATTATATATCTATAGAATATAAATGATCAATGGCTATCTATTATGTATCATTCGGAGCATTTAAACATTTGTTTCATTTGATGTCTATAAGATAGCTGCTTTTGGCCATCAGGCCACCAGCTTTGACAGAAAGATTCCAGGTGCTCAGAGGAAGGTTGGCTCCTTGCCGGTGTACTTGGCCGTGGTGACTTGATGGCAGCTTTGGTCTGCCGTTCCACGAGATCTTCGTAGCACTTGGGTCGTCGCCGGCGAGGGAAAAGTGGCCATCTACAGCTGGACAAAGGAACCGGTCCTTGGAACGTCAAAACGCGCTACATTCGGTGCGTTTCTGCATTACGAATCTTCTAGTCAAACCAGAAATTGATCCTGTTGTCAACAATGCGATGCATGCATGTTTTGGTTCAGAAAAGTTTCAACCAAAAAAAGAAAGCGACAAAACAAAAAAACAAGTTGAAAATGCAGAAATTTGTGCATTTCTTCTGCCTCGTTTGCCAAGCGACGCGTCTCTTCGTGGCGATCCACGGGCATCTCGTGGACGGACAGGTCCGGCCGCCAGCGGAAGGTGCGGCGCAGCGGCAAACTCGTCGTCTGTGGGGGTTTTGTGAATGGATGGCTGGGATGGGATGATGCTTAGCAATGTTGGGGAAGTCCATGGAAGTCCATGGAAGTCCGCTCATGTCCGCTCTGATTCAATGCAATAATATATTATATATAAAATTGACATACTAAAACGATATCAATACATCCTGTACTATCGTGTGCTTATCGACACAGCTGACTCAAAATGCTGAAATGAAAAATGATTGATGGTGATTAAGTCTTGCAAGTACGTTTTTTTTCGCTGTGACAAAAACTTCATTTCCCTTCACCTCATTCGAGGCAGTGGCATTTGCATCTCCCACCACATGCCCTCGGGAGAAGCTGCTGAAGAAGCAATGATCTACCTGTGGATCACGGCATTGCCACCGTCCACAGGCCTAGCGAAAGCAGAGCTTTCGCAAAACGGCAAACCAACAACAAAGCCAGCTTACTGTTTAGCATTGACATACATCTACCAGACACTTGGAACAAACCAACAACAAAGCCCCCCACCTGCAAGTAGTCGGATGGCAGCAAGACCTCAAAAATGACTTCCCCACATCTGAAGGAAAAACTGTTTGGTGGGGGATAACTCCAAACTGAAGCATCGGTCCAGGCCTCGGAGCAGTTGAAAACCTCGCCCGGATTTGGCACCGCGGCATCGCCCAAGTGGCACAAGGCCCACAGCGCCCCGCGGGTTTGGCGCCGCGTGCGCTCCGGGCTCGCTCCCGCGTCCTGCGACACCTCACGCAGATCCGTGATGTTCGGGACAGTCTCATTTCGGATCCTGAGCGAAATCGAAGTCAAAAATTACACTTATCCAATGGTGGACCTTCTGGACATCACACATTGTGCATTTGGAAGTATAAACTCTTGAATAAACTTTCCTATTCCCGGTCATGCAAACAGAGCACCCTCTGGTACACGCAATTAAAGCTGGACATGCAAAAAGCTGGTACAGGCATCTTTCTGTTCGACGGCAGTGACTAGAAAGTTCACAGAAAATTCACTGCACACAACGCTTGCGCTCGACGCCTTCCAGTCTCGCTGACGGATTCAATCCTGGCAACCCATGGAAACCAGCAACGGCGTTTGGCAAAGGAAGTATTAACAGTGAAAAGCATTAAAAAGTGCTGGAGTAGAAATCATACGCAATTATGGTGCTCGTCACTATTGTCTAAATGTCTAAGCTAAACGAATCTACATATCATCATATTATCTAATACGTTCTTTTCAATGTTAGTTAACATTGAATGTGGCCGTCGCAAAGTATCTCTGGACTTCATCCCCCCATCAACCGGCTGATTGCAAGAAATATCTCCCGTTTGGAGTTTGGACGCATGTAGGAAAATGTATGAAAACATAGGCCAAGGCGCCCATCTGCAGCTGCGAGCAATGGCAGCAGGGGGAGTAGCACGACCATGGCAACTGTTCATGGTCCCACTGGTATTGAAGTGCTTCCAGGATCTTTTGGTTCTATCTGAGTTTGTTTCATAAGTGAGAGAGTCGCTGTCATTCCTTCAGAGATCCTGAGAGGTTGGCTGAGCGGGAAGAACGGTTTTGGAGAATCCTTTGTTTTTGCCCGATCTTTGATGAACAAGATATTTTCTTGGATAATTTTCTGTTCATAACATCAACGTGAGAAGCGACAGGAAATGAACGAAATAAAACGAAATCATTGCATAAATGTTGGCATAAATATTGGCACACATGTTTGCAATGGTGACATTGTTGGACGAATGCGGCAGCTTTGATCTGCCAAAGTGTAGATTCGAGCCCCGGCTACCGGAGAATGAAGGAAGTTGTTCAGCACACGAACCAACGAACCCTGAAGATCGCTGAAACGAAGCTACTAAGTCACCTTTAAACAAAGACATAAGAAAACTCGAAGATCAACTGTGCCAAATTCCAAGCAAAATCATGCCCACCTCTGCGCTCACCAGGCACTTCATTCTAGATCGTCGCCCAAGATGCCGGAAAGGTCGAATGTCTGGCATCTCAGGAGAAATTGAAAATGAAAATGTTGGCCTAAGATGCGGAATTCACCAGCAACCTACGCCAATCCAACACAAGCTGAAAGAGGGCTAGCACGAAAGGATTTCCAGTCACAATTTGACAAGAACCGCGGTACTACTGGTATTTTTATGATTCATGTCAACATACCTTTTTCATACCGAGAATTCAACCTGTTTCAGAATCGTACTCAAACAGCCATGCGCTTAAAACAGTGAACCAAGCTCACACTCGCAAAAGATCCGAGAAACATCGAGAAACCAGGTATAGAAAGATTTGAAAGATCCGTTTTCGATCGGCGCAGCTTCCCGGAAACGTCAAGTGGAGTCGGTTGATCTCAGAGGATTTCAACATTTCCCTTTCCTAGATTCACCTTGATCAGGTTGATGAGTTGAGTAGAGTAAATATGAGTAATTCACGATAGCAAGAAATGCTTGACAGCAGATTTACGAATCAATGGTTGAGAAATTTGAACAAGTAAGATGGCTTTGCATGAGACATCATGGGACACATGCATCCCATGCAGTGTACATGTAGCAACACAAGGAATACCACGTGCAACTTGCCAATTCGAAAGGATGCATTCAAGTCGGCATGTGATAAAAATATATGAAAATAGGTCCCTTGACAATCCTTGACATTGAGTCATTGAGTTTGCTTGGGTTGGCTCAATGTGTCAATGCGTTCAATTGTCTGGAAATGTCGTGCGTCTGGGACATGTTTGAACATTTGAAATTCAACTGTAAGACAGGGCAGGATTTTCTCAGCCGTTCTGCTTTCAAAACAATTACCCGATGATCTTCGATGGATGCCTTCACCTCCTCACTAACGTAGAACTGCTGCGCAATATCTTCCACCTGACATGTGCTGCTACAAGCACGGAGACACATCTGCAACTTCACAAAAGCCTTGACATGACAATGGCAGGAAAATACAATTCAAGGTTGCTTGATTCCGTTCCAACACTTGCCCTGCACCTGTTCACCGAAAAGAATGCTGGCCAGGACTCTGCAGGACTCTGCACCTCAAGACAAACAAGCTGGCGAATCTGCTTCGCATTCCTATTTGGGGAACATCGAAAGAGAACAAAAACGTGACGTTAAACCTCGTTGGGGTCCACGTGTGCTAGACTCCCTGTGTCTTCATGGTTCTGCATAACTTGCATACTCTCACAAACAAAAATCCCTGCCAGAAGATTCTCCATAAAGGGGTCACGAATATAGCAGAACCGAGCGCGCACAAATGGCTTTCTCTCTCTGGTGAAATTGCAGTACTAGGCCAAAACCTGTGGCAGTAGGGCTTTAAGATTAAAGTCTGTTGCCATCCGCAGACTAGATTTTCCAAAGGAAATGCAGGACCACCCAAAATACGGGACCATCCCGGACAGTAGTTGCCCAGACTCCCGGACAGTTGGGTGACGCAGAAAATGAGATTGAATTTCGTTGTGCACTATACGAGCTTCAAACGTTACACAGCCATTCTCAGAGCAGCTGTGCCACTGTCGTGGTAGGTCAATTTACTCCTTTCCACTCTACAGTGTCTCAAGTGCACTTTGGGGTATGCGGTATGGGCCTCAGAGCAGCAAGCGAATCAAGAAGCACATCAGCAAGGGCAATTCCACGCGGACCATGGAGCCGCCTGAAATCTGAGCTGAATTTGAAGAGGGGCAGGTCATGACCGTTTTGAACCACATCGATCCCGCAGCCGTACATGTTCCACCACCACAGGGGATTGGAGTGGTCAACACAGCGGTGCCTGTGCAGTCATTACTGCTGTAGGTGGTGTAAGTGAGTTGATCGCCGCTAGCTTCATACTTTTCTGAGGTTGCTGAAGTGGCGGTGCCAGTGGCCTTACATCCCCCCGGTAGGCTCATCGAGGTGCTCAACTTGTCCGATTCAGCACAGCCTGCCGCAGAGTAGTAGTTGTTGGTGGCAACTGCCTCCCTTTCCACGCAAGTAAATGTTTTACCTGTTACGCCGTCACCCTCGGTTTTGCAGGTGGCGGACATTGCATGGGACTCTGTCGGCGTTACGCTGCAAGTTGCATCCGAGTAGTGGTTCAGGGTGGCATCAGAACCGCTGCAACTATACATAGCGTAGTACGTGCCCAGGTTCATACAAATGAGGCCCGTGATGCCCTCGTTGTACACAGTGCCAGTACTACAATCAGCCGTCGAATATTCAGTTTCAAACACGAAAACCTCAGCGTTGGCCATGCTGACCAAAGCAGCAAATGTCCAATAGGCCACCATCTTCATTTTCAGGAGGTATCGCACACAGGCACACAGGATGAGTCTTGAACACAAAAATCTTACGAGAAGGTTGCTGTTTCTATTGGAACACGGAACACCATAGAACATCTCTATTCAATTTTGGGTGGAAAGCCATGGCTTCAGGATGTTTCAGAAGTTTCAGGGACATGTTTCAGTGATTCATAGGGGGTTATGACTCGTTGCAGCCCTTCTCATGACTCGTGACACCCCGCCTTCTCCTGTCCTTGGCCTACAGTGGCGAAGCAGTGACCATCGCCTCCAACAAAATCAGTGGCCATGATCTAAACCAGTTACACCGAATTCTGTATTGACAGCTGCAAGGGCTAAGCATAAGCCCTTCATAAATATTTTGCCATTTGCAGTTGTAACCCACTTACTAAACATGAACTGAACTCTGTCCATGCTTCAATAGACAAGACAAAAAGTGGTAGAACGGCTTGTGGAAATGAGTTTTTCCAGCAAAAATTCACAAATTGGTTTCAAGATTGCATCCACCAGGACGATTGGCTGCTGTTTCATCCAATCACCAAGACTTGCGACGCCGACTCCGGGGACCTTGGCCTTGCCAAGGTAAACCTGCACCAAGTCAGCCCCGAATTCGTGTCCAATGATGGAGACGTTCATTGAACACAAAAAGTGAGATATTTCAGGGTCAAAAAAAAATGGGTCACAGCCCAAACTAATTTTTTGTAGTATCAAAGATTGCTGTATCACTGGCATGCCTGGAAACCGAAACACTACACCGCATTTCATTTGACGCGTCAGGACTGTCCGATTTTTTGTACCTTGCGAAACGTGCTTGCTAGACTCCCTGTATCTTAAAAATCCCTGCCAGAAGATTCTCCATAAAGGGGTCGCGAATATAGCAGAACCGAGCGCGCACAAATGGCTTTTTCTCTCTGGTGCAGTTGCAGTACAAGGCCAAAACCTCTGGCAGTAGGGCTTTAAGATTAAAGTCTGTTGCCATCCGCAGACTACATTTTCCAAAGGACATGCAGGACCACCCAAAATACGAGACCATCCCGGACAGTTGCCCAGACTCCCGGACAGTTGGGTGACGCAGAAAATGATATTGAATTTCGTTGTGCACTATACGAACTTCAAACGTTACACAGCCATT
Organism: Breviolum minutum Mf 1.05b.01; assembly: GCA_000507305.1. Classification (NCBI taxonomy): domain Eukaryota; class Dinophyceae; order Suessiales; family Symbiodiniaceae; genus Breviolum; species Breviolum minutum. The sequence goes on along the minus strand of DF242305.1, from coordinate 42,402 downwards.
CTCAGAGCAGCTGTGCCACTGTCGTGGTAGGTCAATTTACTCCTTTCCACTCTACAGTGTCTCAAGTGCACTTTGGGGTATACGGTATGGGCCTCAGATCAGCAAGCGAATCAAGAAGCAAATCAGCAAGGGCAATTCCACGCGGACCATGGAGCCGCCTGAAGTTGAAGAGGAGCAGGTCATGACCGTTTTGAACCACATCGATCCCGCAGCCGTACATGTTCCACCACCACAGGGGATTGGAGTGGTCAACACAGCGGTGCCTGTGCAGTCATTACTGCTGTAGGTGGTGTAAGTGAGTTGATCGCCGCTAGCTTCATACTTTTCTGAGGTTGCTGAAGTGGCGGTGCCAGTGGCCTTACATCCCCCCGGTAGGCTCATCGAGGTCAACTTGTCCGATTCAGCACAGCCTGCCGCAGAGTAGTAGTTGTTGGTGGCAACTGCCTCCCTTTCCACGCAAGTAAATGTTTTACCTGTTACGCCGTCGCCCTCGGTTTTGCAGGTGGCGGACATTGCATGGGACTCTGTCGGCGTTCCGCTGCAAGTTGCATCCGAGTAGTGGTTCAGGGTGGCATCAGAACCGCTGCAACTATACATAGCGTAGTACGTGCCCAGGTTCATACAAATGAGGCCCGTGATGGCCTCCTTGTACACAGTGCCAGTACTACAATCAGCCGTCGAATATTCAGTTTCAAACACGAAAACCTCAGCGTTGGCCATGCTGACCAAAGCAGCAAATGTCCAATAGGCCACCATCTTCATTTTCAGGAGGTATCGCACACAGGCACACAGGATGAGTCTTGAACACAAAAATCTTACGAGAAGGTTGTTGTTTTTATTGGAACACGGAACACCATAGAACATCTCTATTCAATTTTAGGTGGAAAGCCATGGCTTCAGGATGTTTCAGAAGTTTCAGGGACATGTTTCAGTGTGATTCATCGGGGGTTCTGACTCGTTGCAGCACTTCTCATGACTCGTGACACCCCGCCTTCTCCTGTCCTTGGCCTCCATTAGCGAAGCAGTGACCTTTGCCTCGAACAAAGTCAGTGGCCATGATCTAAACAGTTACACCGAATTCTGTATTGACAGCTGCAAGGGCTAAGCATAAGCCCTTCATAAATAAATATTTTGCAGTTGTAACCCACTTACTAAACATGAACTGAACTCTGTCCATGCTTCAATAGACAAGACAAAAAGTGGTAGAACGGCTTGTGGAAATGAGTTTTTCCAGCAAAAATTCACAAATTGGTTTCAAGATTGCATCCACCAGGACGATTGGCTGCTGTTTCATCCAATCACCAAGACTTGCGACGCCGACTCCGGGGACCTTGGCCTTGCCAAGGTAAACCTGCACCAAGTCAGCCCCGAATTCGTGTCCAATGATGGAGACGTTCATTGAACACAAAAAGTGAGATATTTCAGGGTCAAAAAAAAATGGGTCACAGCCCAAACTAATTTTTTGTAGTATCAAAGATTGCTGTATCACTGGCATGTTTGGAAACCAAAACACTACACCGCATTTCATTTGACGCGTCAGGACTGTCCGATTTTTTGTACCTTGCGAAACGTGCTTGCTAGACTCCCTGTATCTTAAAAATCCCTGCCAGAAGATTCTCCATAAAGGGGTCGCGAATATAGCAGAACCGAGCGCGCACAAATGGCTTTTTCTCTCTGGTGCAGTTGCAGTACAAGGCCAAAACCTCTGGCAGTAGGGCTTTAAGATTAAAGTCTGTTGCCATCCGCAGACTAGATTTTCCAAAGGACATGCAGGACCACCCAAAATACGGGACCATCCCGGACAGTTGCCCAGACTCCCGGACAGTTGGGTGACGCAGAAAATGATATTGAATTTCGTTGTGCACTATACGAACTTCAAACGTTACACAGCCATTCTCAGAGCAGCTGTGCCACTGTCGTGGTAGGTCAATTTACTCCTTTCCACTCTACAGTGTCTCAAGTGCACTTTGGGGTATGGACCTCAGATCAGCAAGCGAATCAAGAAGCACATCAGCAAGGGCAATTCCACGCGGACCATGGAGCCGCCTGAAGTTGAAGAGGAGCAGGTCATGACCGTTTTGAACCACATCGATCCCGCAGCCGTACATGTTCCACCACCACAGGGGATTGGAGTGGTCAACACAGCGGTGCCTGTGCAGTCATTCCTGCTGTAGGTGGTGTAAGTGAGTTGATCGCCGCTAGCTTCATACTTTTCTGAGGTTGCTGAAGTGGCGGTGCCAGTGGCCTTACATCCCCCCGGTAGGCTCATCGAGGTCAACTTGTCCGATTCAGCACAGCCTGCCGCAGAGTAGTAGTTGTTGGTGGCAACTGCCTCCCTTTCCACGCAAGTAAATGTTTTACCTGTTACGCCGTCGCCCTCGGTTTTGCAGGTGGCGGACATTGCATGGGACTCTGTCGGCGTTCCGCTGCAAGTTGCATCCGAGTAGTGGTTCAGGGTGGCATCAGAACCGCTGCAACTATACATAGCGTAGTGCGTGCCCAGGTTCATACAAATGAGGCCCGTGATGCCCTCCTTGTACACAGTGCCAGTACTACAATCAGCCGTCGAATATTCAGTCTCAAACACGAAAACCTCAGCGTTGGCCATGCTGACCAAAGCAGCAAAAGTCCAATAGGCCACCATCTTCACTTTCAGGAGGTATCGCACACAGGCACACAGGATGAGTCTTGAACACAAAAATCTTACAAGAAGGTTGTTGTTTTTATTGGAACACGGAACACCATAGAACATCTCTATTCAATTTTAGGTGGAAAGCCATGGCTTCAGGATGTTTCAGAAGTTTCAGGGACATGTTTCAGTGTGATTCATCGGGGGTTCTGACTCGTTGCAGCACTTCTCATGACTCGTGACACCCCGCCTTCTCCTGTCCTTGGCCTCCATTAGCGAAGCAGTGACATTTGCCTCCAACAAAGGCAGTGGCCATGATCTAAACCAGTTACACCGAATTCTGTATTGACAGCTGCAAGGGCTAAGTATGAGCCCTTCATAAATATTTTGCAGTTGTAACCCACTTACTAAACATGAACTGAACTCTGTCCATGCTTCAATAGACAAGACAAAAAGTGGTAGAACGGCTTGTGGAAATGAGTTTTTCCAGCAAAAGCATTCACAAATTGGTTTCAAGATTGCATCCACCAGGACGATTGGCTGCTGTTTCATCCAATCACCAAGACTTGCGACGCCGACTCCGGGGACCTTGGCCTTGCCAAGATAAACCTGCACCAAGTCAGCCCCGAATTCGTGTCCAATGATGGAGACGTTCATTGAACACAAAAAGTGAGATATTTCAGGGTCAAAAAAAAATGGGTCACAGCCCAAACTAAGGACGGTTTTGGAGAATCCTTTCTTTTTGCCCGGTGTTTGATGAACGAGGTATTTTCTTGGATAATTTTCTGTTCATAACATCAACGTGAGAAGCGACAGGAAATGAAACGAAATAAAACGAAATCATTGCACCACAAACGTTGGCATAAATATTAGCACACATGTTTGCAATGGTGACATTGTTGGACGAATGCGGCAGCTTTGATCTGCCAAAGTGTAGATTGGAGCCCCGGCTACCGGAGAATGAAGGAAGTTGTTCAGCACACGAACCAACGAACCCTGAAGATCGCTGAAACGAAGCTACTAAGTCACTTTTAAACAAAGACATAAGAAAACTCGAAGATCAACCTTGCCAAATTCCAAGCAAAATCATGCCCACCTCAGCGAATCTGCGCTCACCAGGCACTTCATTCTAGATCGTCGCCACCTTCCAAGATGCCCAGATTTGTCGAATGTCTGGCATTTCAGGAGAAATTGTTCAATGAAAATGTTGAAACCTCGGGAGGTTTCCCATCTCTGATTCCCCGCGCTGGCAAGTTGCTGCCGGGAAGCAGATTCAGGAAATGTCCTTCTGAAGAAGTGGAGACAAGGTTGACCATCAAGCACCATCAAACACCATCAAACACCCACACTGTTCCTGGCCTATTGAACTAAAGCATCCAATTTTGCCAAGACCTGCTTGAGTGGCAGCTGCCCATGCCCTTCAAAATCCTTGCCGGTGACATACCTGCATCCGTCGTGTTGTGAGTGATTTTCAAGTCACACAGTTGGATGCGAAAACCCTTTCCGAAACCCAATGGAAAGAAACTAACAAAAAGTTTAGGTAGCAATTTAGGTCCACAATAGGTCCACAATCCCAATCCACAAAAAACACAACCCCCACCTGAAGACAGGTCGTGGCCACCAACCAGCCAGAATTAAGGCATCTCGCTCCCAATCAAACAACAAAGCTCCAGTCTGAGGACCAAAAGGATTCAGTTCGATGACACATATCCCACCACCTCCAAGGCTCCGAAACATTGAAACAGTGCCATGGAGTTTTTTTCGTCTACTCATGGAGATGAATAAAACAATAGATTGTTTGATTGAAATGACATTGTTTCATATTTTGTATTCATGTTTAATTTATTTCTCATTTATCATCATGCATGAAATGTATCCTAACACTAGAATTACTACAATGTAACACTGCAACATAAAGGTATGATAGAAATACATTTACGTATATATAATATATTTGCATGTTCACAATCATGTCTTTGCATTATGGCTGGGTTTTTGCACAAGAGTCATTTTCATCTTGCATGCTTTTAAGAGGCTTTCCGCTCCAAACGGGGCTGGCCTTCAAGAAAAGCAAAGTCCACCACGCAGGCGCTGAAAGAAGGTAAAAGCCGAGCTCGGACGTGGCGCTGAAAGAAATCCAGGACCTTCTGGAAGGTCCCATCTGGATCCTGTGGGAAATTCCCGATTTTTTCAAAATCTGGCAAAAATCGCATGGCAGCTTCTGCAACTCCAATTTTTCGGCGTTGCGTTTTTGCCTACTTTTTGCATACAAAAATATGAGGCAAAGGCAAAGATCAGACTTGCAGGCCTGCAGGAAGCGTGGGACCACAGTGCAACAGTGGTACTGCGTCAAGGCCGTCAGTTCTCCACCAAAAACAAAGCCTCGATGTGCAGCTGGTTTTCATCATTGTCATCATTGCCAGGGCCAGGGCTGGCGAAAAAATGCGGCTGTTTCCATGGGTTTTTTCGCAAAAGTGCTGATTTACGCACCTCGAAGTTCCGTCTCCACCAAAAGCCGATCTTCCCAGCGCCGCACCTGGCAAACTCGATCGAAAGCTGCAAAATCAACCAACTCACCGCTGAAGGTTGAAGGCCAGCGACGCCTGTATCCTATCTGCTACTCCCTTGATGTTGGAAGATTGAATGCGCAAACGTCGCAACCAGAAGTCCTCATAGGTTCGATGGCTATTCCTCGGTTTTCCAAGTCGAATATTAGATTCAAGTTGCCAACATTTGTCAAGTTGCAAGCACATGAAAGCTTATCAACCTTCAACAATACTCATATCATGTATGTTTCTTATCTCTGACCAAATTGACAAATCTAAACTGATGACCTGATGGCTTTGAGATAAATTTCATCCAAAGCCACGTCAACATCCATAAGGCCTCTTCACCTCAGAGAGTTGAAGAGTCATCAATGGTTGAAACCCTCGGACCTGATGATGGCAATCAAGGACTTCCATGACCGAATGTCTATGACATATGAGTGTCCAGGAGGCGAGTCTGTGGGACACCATGTTTTTGTTGTTTTGTTTTTTAAAAGGTGACAAGTCACCAGTCTTCACACAGGTCAAGGAAACCAACGTCCTCACCGCAGCGATGTTTCGCCGTGTCTCCTCATCGACATCCGGCATCTCCTGACAAAACTCCCAAAGGCCGCTTGGATGCAGTGCCCCCAACTTTGATTTTGAGAAAATCAGATCTACCACATGTTGGACTCGTCATCATCATCATCATCATCATCATCATCATCATCATCATCATCATCATCATCATCAACATCATCATCATCATGTTGTCAAGCCAATCAGCTCCACCAGAGGCAAAACTCCTTCCGAACTTTTGCTTGGTATTCAGGCCATTTCCTTGCTGCACCTAGCTTCTCCAGATTGTCCATGACTGCGTCCTCTTTCAAATCAGAAGAAAGCAAAGTCTCCCTTCAAAAACAAATCGAACTGGATCCAAATCTTAAAAACTTAAGAGTTCATCAAGACAAACTCTCTGAGTTCATGTCATTTTTGTTTTTGTTAAGTCCTTGGGTGAGAGATAATTCAAACGCACAAAGGCGCTGACGCCCACGTCATCGATGGCATCGTCCAGTTTTCGTTGCAACGTCTCGAGGCGTCGCAGATCCACGGGGCGACGCTTGCCCGAAGGGATCAGCGCCAAGGCATCGTCCGTGGCACGGGCCAAGGCCTCGATGTCCTCTTTTCCGGGAAAAACTGGTGATTTCTAAAAATGGCTGGTTTGTTTGAACAAAACATCATTTCTAAGTGGTGAATCATATACTAGCTAAATCGATGTTTTTAGATGTTGGTGTTTTTTTTTGCTGTAAAATTCCTGTTTGCGTTTTGGTTTGTTGATGTTATGAAATCCTCAACAGATTGGATCGAATTTGGCATCAGTGGCCTCGACCTGAAGTGCAACACTGCGGGACAGGAAGGTCACTGGAGTCAGCTGCCCATACCAGCTCTCAAAAACAAAGCTGCGTTCCTACAAGGTCCGAAGCAAATGTAGTGCAAATGTAGCTTGCACAGTTTTTGCAAAGAAAATCCAAGAGTCTTTTGAAGTCTTTTTCTGGAAGCAAAAAATCTTGACATCTTAGCTCAGGGTGTCAACCGTTCAGCTGGAAAAACACTGACTTTCTTCATGAGAGAGAGATGTTTCAACGCAAGGATACTTCAGCCAACAAAGTACAAGTAATTGCCTTATTTGATGAAGTCGTTTCACCTCTGTACTTCCTTACCAATGCAATTACCATGTTGTAGAGTCTGAATGCCTAGCTCATGCAAAGAAAAGACTGTCCTCTCATATGCATTGATGTTCTCAAATTCTATACATCATATCAAATCTAACTGCTTTTTTTTTTGGCCTTTCAAACAAGAATAAATATGAATATAAAAGGGTGTTTCCAAAAATAGGGGTACCCCAAAATGAAAGGTTTATAGTGGAAAACCCTATTAAAAATGGATGATTTGGGGGGAAAACTCCACTATTTTCGGAAACACCCATTTTCGGAAAGGCACTTTTGAAGATGATTTTCCTCTTCCCAAGGTGGGATATGTTAATTCCCTGGAGGGTATATGTAAATCATATAAAATCATATAAAATCATTACATCATCGTTTGAAGCACCTGATCGTTGCATGCAGCTCTCAAAACCGATTGGGCGAGGCGTCGAAGGCTCGCCACAGTGACGACCACGGCCACGGCCACCACGGCCACGGCAAGGAGCGCCGTGGGAAGCGCAGCTTCGAAGCACATCGGGTCAAAAAAACAAGTTGTTCAAATGGGATGTTTTGTAAAAATAACGTCTGAATTTTTCACAAAACAAATCTTTGGAAAACATCGACTCGGAGATTTTTTTGTCTTCTCTTTTTTTATGTTTTTTGAGCACTGTGGGAGGCACATTTTTTTTCATCCAGTGGAGGCACTGTGGAAGCTGCAGCATGATTGAAAACAGTGAACCACTTGGAAACTCAGCTCGCATTCGTTTTTTCCCATTTTTCCTCTTTCCGGCCTCAATCCTTGGGATCTGAGGTCAAATCTGTGCCAAACAGGCGGAAACAAATGGTGAGAATTTTTCAAGGCAAACTGAAGGCTACATGCGACGCCCAAAAAGGCACCAGGCAGGGACGAAGGCCGAAACCAGCTGAATCTGATGAATCTGATGATGATGATGATGATGATGATGATGATGATGAAGATTTCCCACGCCCAGGGCTCAGGTGTCACAAACTGTTCCACCCACAATGCCATCTATGAGGTGAGACCCACTCTGAGGGCAAGGCCATGAATTGCTTCTATGATATCTGATACAGCAAGCTCAAATTAAGAAGCAGCAACTTTCACAAGCCAAGTTCTTATGATTAATTGCTTCATATTGTTTCTGTGTCCTTCAGCAACTTTAGCCTTGTCCACCCATTCCACTTAGCCTGAAAGGATTTGCCAATCGCGCGAACGCTTCGCAGCGAGATTTGGAAATTCCTAGAAGACTCCGTCTTCGTATCTGCAAGAATTTCCATGCATCGAATTTTCTGTGAATTCAAGGGGAGCAAGTCTCTAGAGACAACTGGGTGTGTCAGTACGAAAAAAGCATCCCAAGTTTTGGGTGCAAAAAATGATTCAGCAAAATTTCCTAACATGGCGACATTGTTCCTTTGGCCGCTAACACATCCACATTTTGAAGAAGCCGCCGGCAGGCCTCCAAGCTACGAAGCAACTTTCAATCGTTCACTTGGTATGTGAAAACTTCATTTCTCCGTCACAACTTCAGGCACTTCGCTTTGGAAATCAACTGCAATGGCAGTTCCGGCTTGCGCGCCTCCATGCGAGTTGTCCAGCACCTCGCCGAACCGGCGAGGAAAGGGCAGAATACACTAGAATCACATATGAAATAGCGTGAAATAGCTGAAGAATGCTGAATAGTAAAATGAGCATGAGCAAACTTTTTTGTAGGGATGAGCCCTTTAGAGGAAAGTTTTTTGAACTATAGGCTTAAACTGAACATATCAGAGCGCCCTAACGCCAAACTCGCCCAACTCGCCCAACATGGTGTACACCAAACTCCCCAAACGTTGCCTCCTTGTTCTCTCAGCCGCTTGATTTCCTCGAGTTCTTCGCAGCAAGGCTTTCCGATATCGGCGCCGCTGCAAACGTTTTGCACTCTCTGAGAGGCTGAGGTTCTCCTGCGTCGAAGAGGGAGCACCGTTTCGGCATTTTTCGGGCAATAGCAATGGCAATGACATCAAATATGATCAAATAATCTTCTGTTGAGTGTTCTTTGGAAGGAAACCATCTTGCACCAATCACAGCCCTAGCCCTAAACCCCAGGGTGTCTATCATTTATATACTACATGATCTCATGTGTGTGTGACATTTATGTACAATATGTTGATAATATATGTGAATAGTACGACGAAGATTACATACAAAATACAGAGCAATACTCTGTTTACAGAGTGCTTTACAGCGTACATCAGTATGATAGTATAGGTATATAAATATACGCATAGTATTACGGTATACATGTTTCATCTCTCTCACAAGTTCGGATATCCCAGTTCTGGCTCCGTCGAGGAATCGACGTCGGAGAAGAGCGACGTCCAGGTGTCCATGAACTCCTCAGGATAGCGACGTCACTGGGGTTGATATAGAATTTGATGTTCTCTGATTAGGTGTTGTAACTCACAGGGTATCCGGTATCTTGCAAATTCTTGCAAATGACCAACATGATCCAGAAAATGATGCACAAAATCATCCAAAAATTTGCAACTGTCTACAATGTCGCAAAAATTTCATCGATTTCATCACCACCTTTTTGACCCCAGTCGGACAGAGCTGAAGACCCCAAGATCGGAAACTTGGAGAAACTGGAAAATGCCAAGCCTTGTCGGAACTTTGCTCATCTTCCTGGTGAATGCCACAAAGAAGAAACCACCGCAGAGCATTGAAATTGTGAAGTGATATGATTTATGGATTTATTGCAACGTTGGTGGTGGAGAAGAGTACGTAATGTTCCCTTCCGTAGGGAACAAACTTGGCAGCAAAATGAAGGTGTCTGTTTCAGTTTCACTTGATTCCTCTTTCAAAATCCTCACTATGTGGCAAATTGTGGAGCAAACCTGGCCAAGTTTCATAGGGCTATCATCAATAAATTTCTAAGTACGTTGATGTATCATTCCTCCCAAAAAACCAGTACATGTGCATCAGCATAAACTACTAATCTAGCCCTTTGAAGACATCACATAACATCCTCATAAACATGCATAAATTTGATGACCGGCCCGACATAGAACCCATATGCATCCATATGAATCCGTATGAACCCACGTCCCTATCGTCCCTGGCCACTTCATCACCCTTTGGCTCCTCATCCTTCTCCTCTCTCTCTTTCAAGCGCTCAGGGAAACCTCGTTTTTCAACCCTTTTGTGTCTCAGCGATTTTTCCGGCGAAAAATCTCAGCGAGGTGCTTTGGTGATCTTCCAGAGCTTGCAGCGCGCGCTGCCAGGCCAAAGCCAAAGCTTCACGGAACTGCTCAGCCAAGTTGAAGCGACGACCTGAAAAAAATCACGAAACAAAAAAATGCACCAAAAACTACACACGTTGGTCACGCTGACGTCTGCATGACACAGTGACGCAAACAAAAAATACATGCAAAGTGTCCATCGTTGAAGTTTCTGAAACATGAAAGAGCCAAGAAACGTGAGGTCGGGCGAGATTGGCCCTGAGAGCTTTGGGGCTTCTCAGATTCCTCCTGAGGAACGTGGCTCGGTCGGCCGGTCCCTAAATTGAACCAAAAAAAACCTCCCTGGAAACCTCGCCCCCACGAAGATGCACCTGGAAGATCCACTCATCTTCACGAAGGACCACATCTTTTGACTTCATCTTCTCCTGACCACAAAGGCTGCCGGGGATTTCCATCCATTGAGAGCACAACTCCCAGGCATCAACTTCTCAAAAATCCGGGCATGATCTTTGAAGATCTTTGATTATGCTGTGGCTCAAAATCGGATAGATTTTGCAACACGAATGACCAATGATCTTGAAATATCTCGAAATGGCGGCCCTAATTTTGAGCCATTACTCATTTACATCCATTTATCATACCTGCCATCTGCCAACAACTCATGGATTCTCCTTGGTCGCTCTGCGTTGAGGGAACAGAAGAGCCGCATTTGGATCCAGGATGTTATCCTGCGATGTATGACCAAGTCGTACCCGAATCAATTCCCATGCAACGAAAGTCCGATAAAAGGCAAAACAATTTAAGGAATCGACCTCGGTTACAGGATGGGAGATTGGTCATCTTCAGGTTTGTGAAACCGGCACAAATGCTTTTTTGGCTTGCTCCAAGAAAATGCAAACTTCTATGTACTAACAAAGTCTTGACGACCTTCGACATTCTTCAACATTCTTCAACTACATCTCTCACCGTCTCTCACCTACATGTTTCTCCATGTATCTCCCCTTGACCCACTTTGGCCTTGATTCTGAAGAGACCTCGAGGTTCTACCACTACCTCTTCACGCACCTGTGAAGCTCAAACAGAAACAAAAAAATTGAACAAAAATTAGAGATTCATAACTTTCGCCAGAACATCACCACGAATCTGTGGTTTCTTAGTGAAGTCTAATTGGTGTCCCTGATTTGCCACCTCCGGTGTTGGTGGCTTCACATCTGGCAATTCCTGTCGTGGCTTCACCTCACCGGTCAAAAGCAGGGACAATGATTGGCAACCATACAAACATGATAACTGGCAACATACCACAATGTCACAACATAAAATCACATAAAATTTTCCTATAAATTGAAATTCATATGATTCTGTCAAATCAAAACCATGAAACCATACAGCATGATTGTCATCCATTGTCATCTCTGAGTTGGAATGGCCTTTGGTGGAACCGTTGGCGTCGATGGAAGGGTTGGAGCTTTTGGTTGAGGCCGAATGTACTCCTCAAGAATCGTCGTCCGTCACAAACGCCGCATCATCACATGGTGATCGATTGAAATGTATCAAACATCAACATCTATTTGGGGATCCTACGAGGAACTACAGGGTACCAAACAATAAGTGAGGTATTCAATTCACTCTAAATTCAAGTTGCACGAAACAGACAAGTTCTTCCTGCCCTAGTCATTGTTCAAAGTGATTCTGTTTGGTTGGACACAAGATTAGCTCCTCAACCTGCTCCTCTTCTTCTGAATGAACCGGGGTAGGTTCAACCGGCACCACCGGTTCATCCACTTCCTGCACATATTGGTTCAAAGTTCCAGGAGAAAACTTGATCATCTAGATGCTGTGTGGCAATAGACATCGATGTACAAGTGATCTCTCAATCCAGTCCAATAAAAGAGTATTAACATACTGCACAACATCTTGTTGAATGCTCAAGCACGAGAAAGACCAATGTCTGACTCAAACTGTCTGACGTCGAACAATGAGTTGACATATTTGACACACACGCTTTCTTGGAGGACTTGTCAGTGCATATCAGTTTCAAGGAATCTGTTCAAACCTAATCTTACAACTTTTTGGAACACTCCAAAATCTCCCAATATTTCCATCTCCCACTTTTTGAAAAAAAACCCGTCCCAAGCGTCCTGTGGAGTTGGTTTCTGTGGGGTTCGAATCCGACTAATCGGCGTACCAGGCGTCGTTGGCACAACGGAGGGATCCTCCTTGACCGATGGCACCTCCGTGGATACCACAGCCTTCGGCGTCCTGGGGATGTAGTCATCTGGAAAGGACCAAGGCTGCTGCTGCTCCTGTCGATACAGAAGTGCCAAGGTTTTTTTGTGATGCATGTAAGTATTGTGACATTATTCATATCTATACTATGATTGTGCATTGAATATCTATGATATGAAATATGGCGACCTGCAATACTGCAAAGTTGGCAAAATGATGCAAAATGCAAACATGATCATGTCGTATCATCAGAAAGTTAAAGAGTAAGCATGATTGAGTTACAGCAACAAAGAATACTATAAGGTTTCAGTTTTGCTTCAAGCAATCCCTTTACCTGTACCTTTTAGCATATTCATATCATATTCATAGTCGACCACTAGGGGACTCTGAAAGCTGAGCATCATCTAAGTCCAGTTCCATCCGGTTCCACCCACGCCTTGACTTTGGGCACATCTGCTGTCTGGACAGGCACGACCTTCGCAAACTCCGGTGGCGGCGGTGCTTTTCGCCGCTTGGCACCGAAAATGTCGTGGAGCCTCAACAGGCAAAACGAGACACCTGTTTCAACTGGGCGGGACATCTGTAAAGGATCTATCGCAATTGTTTTCACTTCACACTTTTCAAGATAGATTTTTCTTCTATCCACCAAACCTATATTTTCTTCTGATTCTTTTCTAAGAAATCGTCACAAGCTGGCCACTGCACCTTCGACGAGCTTGTCGATCGTGTAACTTCAATCGGAAGATCTGTAGGTCTTGCGTGAGGTCCTCCAGAGGCAAACCACGCTCCCAGGCGATCCTGCCACTCAAGTCACTGATCTTCACTGGACGCTGAAAACACAGAATCCCACGTCGAACCCTGCCTGTCAAGCTGCTCAACGAATGCCCTGTCCAAACGTGCGCGTTGTGCATGGCTCATAGGTTGACGTTTCTGATGATTCATCCTCAGGGTGGAAGCGTTGACATCCAGGCTCTACATCCGATTGCAACAGCAGTTCAAGGGCACTTTGTTTTGAGAATTTTTCATATCTTTTCCCCTTCTTTTCCCTCTTTTCTTGCCTTTTGTATGGGGGTATGACTTAGAAGGGAACTCTTGAGCTACCAAACTTCAAGGTCAGGACAAAATGGTGCAGAAAGGGTGGGGAGAGAAAGAAAAAATATGAAAAAAAAGTGCAATCACCAAGCCCTACAGTACACCAATTGTATGACACAAACTGTATGAATCAGTATGAATCAGTATGCAGCTTCAAGATTTATTACGAACATTTGCTGCCCAATCAATTTAGACAATTGCTTTTTTGACAAGCAACGCTGAACGGCCCTGAACCAGGAGGTCACTCATATCAACATCAACGCCCATCTCCTGCACAATGCTAAGGCAAAAAGTGCACCAGTCTCTGGATGGAAGGTGATGGAAGTGGTATCATGCTTCCATACTTCAACCCTGCACCAACATGTCACGTGCCGATACGTGCCCCACGTGCCCGGTACAAGCTTCCTGAAGCCATGTAGTCAGTGGAACACGCTTCTGGCTCATATCTTCTGAGTCCTCGACTGCAAATCGGCCAGCTGTTTCTTGTCGTATTTCATTTCGCTTTTTCAGTGTTTGTTCTATGTTGTGATGATGTTTGCCAATGATAAATGTATTTCTAATGGAAAGTTGCATATTTCATCCATTATCTGAGTATGTAGGCTGTCACAGACCTAGGCGTCAATGGGCTTTCAGGTTGCCAAGGTCTGGTAACTTGTTGCAGCAATACAGGGATACGTCGGATACGTCGTGAGTGTCAACTCCAGTCATCGATCTTTATTTCAAAGGTTGGAAGTCTACCTAACTCATCCAAAATCACCATGTCCAACAGAATCACATTGACTCTTTCCATTCGGAACATTCGGACTCGTTTTTGAAGTATCTCAAATATCTCGTTCCTTTGGGTTTTTGCCAAGTGCTATAGCTGCTGTGAATCATGGGGCTCCAAACAAGAATGACCCAACATGGAAAGTCAAGTCAAGGCTCCCGAAATCAAACGCTATCTGCATAGAGACTTGCTGCCAAAAGACTATGTCCATGGCTTGGATTTATAAGTTACAAGTATGATTGATATTACCCCTGCATCAACTATATTGAATATATGTCTCTGTCACCAAGAAAGCTGAACATGCGAGTCCTCCTGCCATGCTGGCCTTGCTATGCTTTGAGAGATGCATCTAAATCATCTAAATCTCAATCATTCTATATCCAAAGAAGAAATCGGACAAGTCGGACAAGTCGGACAAGTCGGACCGGAAATGTCGAAATGTCTTAAGTTTCAAGCGCTGCTGACCCAGCTGAAGGCCGGCGCAATGGTGCCACATTGGACCTCCATCGAAAACATACCAATCGCGTCTGACTACAGCGATTGAAAAATTAAGTCTTCCAGAGTTCAAGAAGTCCATGAAGTTTTTTTGTTTCAAAAACCGTTGCTTTGTCGCAGAATTGTTGACAACAGGCTTGAGGATGCTTGTGTCGTCTCATGCCTGCACCCTTTTCAGCGAACCAAAGAAAGACAACAAGCCCGTGGGACCTGCTCCAACGTCGTGCATGCAGGCCCAAACCTCATTTCCACTTGCTGGATTGCATATGCAGGCGTTGCTCATTCTGTATATTATTTGCCCAAACCAAGAGGTTTCTCACAAGGAAACACAGCATTGAAGCTCCCTCCCATGTGTAGCATGGAAATGTGATCAATAGCCCTTGGACTTTCCCCCTTGGGATTCAAACTACAAGAAGCACCAACCACATCCAAAGACAGTTGCAAGTCCTGCAAAAACCCAGGCCGCCAATCAACGCCAATTTTGCCAGAATTTTGGCGAGAATTTTGAGTGCTCAAAATTCGAATCAGCAAACTGTTGAGTTGGCTCACGTACAAGGACGATGTGGCACTTGAAGTGACACCCTGTGGCTCGGGACCTTCATGGGCGGCACTGTGGCAGTCCTGGAAGGCCTACATGAGGCGGAAAGGGATCGTTTGGTCAGACACCATGTGACACAACATGACTTCATATGACACACTTGTCTCTACACTCTAAACAGATCACGACTGAAATACCCTCAGTCCAAGTTCATTGTCTTCACTTGCTGCGAGTTTATTGGAAAGAGCGTTATCTAAATTTATTTCCACAGCTTTCCAACAATTTAGTGTCCGCAGCATGGCTCACTCCTCCTGTTCAGTTTCGGGAGCGTTGCCGTGCTGCGACTGGACTGGGGGGAGGCAGCATGCCGCTGACCAGGACTCCTGCAACCGAGCACCGATGCCGTGACAAGTTGCCGGATGTGCCATGCCCGGGGAAAAAAAACACAAAGTTCCTCTTTGCATCAGCAGCAGCCTCAGCACATGACGAAGGTTTACGAATGAAATGAATGGAATGAATGTTCGAATTTCTGATTTTTAGATTTTTTTCCGATTGGTCCCCCAACTTTTCGCGGCTCCACTGCTTCTGCACAAGCTTCAAAACTCCTGGGGCGATGGAGGGATCACTTCATATCCAAGTGCTAGCAGGTTCTATGCAGGCCGTTGGGTACTAGGGTCCATATGGCATGCAAACTTGAGCATCTGGTGGTTTCACAATTCACCACGGGCTGCGGGTCCCTGTTATCTGAAGAGATGAGAGAGACGAGGGGGAGAAGCACCTCAAGCAGCTATGAGATGCCGGAATGTGGGTCGACATCACTCTGAGATGTCAAGCCTCGATGGCAATGGTGAGGAGAAGTCTGACCTCAAACTACAACGTAAACTTTTCCTCTGTTCTTTTCAAACTTGGAACAGGGCGCCTTGTTGACGAAAAAGCTGACCAGTGGGAATCCCTTGCACGGTGACAGTTGACACATGAAGCTGTGGAAGACTCACGTTCAGTCATGTTTGTAAGACTTCAAAACAGAAGATTCGAGATGTTGAAAACCCGCTGAACATAAATCAACAAACCAAACCTTGTCCCAGCAAACGTCGAGGCAGAGCTCCTCTCAAAGCGTGTGAGATCTACCTTCCACGTTGAAAATGCCTTGGATCTCTGCATCTTGGCCAATTTCTCCCCTGGCACTCCTTGTGGGTGGCAAAGATGCGGAATGCACCAGCAACCTACGCCAATCCAACACAAGCTGAAAGAGGGCTAGCACGAAATGATTTCCAATCACAATTTAACAAAAACCCCTCGTACCCCAAGAGCGATCCCAACCTTTGTTGCTTCTCCACGTGCCTCAAATCTCAAATGTCAGTTTTTTTTCCCGAATTTGTTTTCCGTTATTTTTACGTGCTACGTTGTATTATACACAAAGCCTCAAAACCTTGGTTTCTGTCTTACATCAAATTGTTGCATCTTCCCTGGCGCACCTCGCACGCCTTTGATACGTCACCCTGCATCTGCTGTCACGTTCCTCTTGATTCATATTCCATCTAATCCGCAAGATAGGTTTAGATACCATTTTTCCGCATTGAACCTCTTAAGGCTACACAAATCCACCAGTTTCCCACCCGCGTCCAACTTTTTGGCATGCACAGTTCACTATCACACTCAGTTGCCCAAATGTGCAAGATCACAAGGAAACTCCATGCGTTCCGCCAACAAATTTGTATGTTGGACGAACACATCTGGTGTTCACCACCTTTTGGCTGGAAATGCTCAGAACTCATCGCCATAACCCTCTTCTTCTCCCTCGCCCTCCGCAGTTTCAATGCCCACCTCAAAAAGTTTTTCAGGAAAGTTGGTCACAACATGTTGAAAAGTTTCTTGTAGTTGGTACTCCAAGTGGGCGGCTTTGATCCCCAGCGTAGGAACATTCCCACACAAGTTCAATACAACATGGATTTTAAAAATTCATTGAAGTTTGCAATTACATGAAGTGAATGTGGCAATTCAACCTTCCCGAACCCCACCTCTTCGTAATCTTTCTCGAGGGCTGCCAAATCCTCACGTGCCTCAGAAAACTCGCCTTCTTCCATACCCTCACCGACGTAATGATGCACAAAGGCACGCTTCGAATACCTTGGCGTTTTATTCAGCGCCGGGCGTCACACCCTTGCAGCTGAGCTGCAACAACCCATTCACCAACAAATAACCCCCAGGAAAAACAAGAATTTTATAATTTTGATAAACAGCATGGACATAGCGTATAACGGGCACTTACATTTTCACACATTTTCCTTGCGCCATCGTGCGGCGAAAGTCCCCACCATAGTTTTTAGGACCGAAGCACACCTATACACCTTTCATTCTGTCCACAAGAACAAACATTGACTTCTGCACGAATTGTGCTGCCATCTCTGCAGGTTTGTTTGGTCAGCAACTGTTCCATCCAAGCGTACCTGTTGGACATCCAAGCGTACCTGTTGGACATTGCAGGGCGCGCTTGGACCCACATGTTTGTGTACCACAGAGCTGGTGATTTATCATGGGGAAGCCCGATGCTCCACGAATGCTGGTACAACTCTATTGGTTTCACATCGACTTGCCTCTCCACGATGTACTTGCTTGACTTCGCATCTGCAATAATGGTGAACTGCGGGCCGCTTCGTTCGCATGAGGAGAAAAGCTGTTGTCCGCAAGGGGCGCTCGATCCAGATTCCTGAGTACAGCGTTGGGTTAGCAGGTTGACAAGAAGTATACATCAAGCAACTTACTGCATGGTCACCATGGTCCAAAGCCCAAAGTTTTCTCATCTCTTTCCTCCGTCCGACTTTGAACGCATGGGCACACTGCAAGTTCCTGCACCACCCAAACGCGTCATGCTGCGTGGACCACCGTGGATCGCTTTGATGCGCTCGGGCCTGTCCACCATTCATTCCACCGTAGCTTTTTGAATTCTGGAGATCCCAAAACTCTTGTGGCCGCCACATCCGTAACAACGTTCCATGGCCGTGTAAGAAAAGGTCGGTGCTCCACATGCTTTGGCCACAAAGCGCCCGCCCCGCGTCACCTGCGGCCCAGGCCACTTCGGCCGGCCAAAGCTCCTATGCTCGCCAACTGCTTACTCTCCGCCTTTCCACGACAGCAAAATGCCGTTGGCCCTGCCAGGCAAGGAATGATGAAGAGCGTTGGCAGTTCCTGAAGGTTTCACTGTATTTTCAGATTTGCAGGCAACAAGGTGCTTTCGGCGTTGGTTCTCTCTTTCTTTCGCTCTATTCAGCCTCTTCCCCTAGGAAGAGGCACATACATCACATGCGCCTGTTTTTCAAGCGTATGGTTACACTAGCGTGGTGGCATGGAGCAATTTATTTGTGATGGGTTTAGGGCAGACAAATTCAAAATACTTGAAAAACTGGACAAATTCAAAATACTTGAAAATCATGCAAGCAGTAGCTTTATCCTGAAAGATGGTGACCCCTGCCACACCGAGCTAAACATGGATCCTTCCAATCCTTTTGGGCTCCCCTCAATGCTCCCGCAGCCGCAGCTACTTGCACCATCGGTTGGACGCTGCAATTCCTTCCCTGACTGATCCCTGATTTCAAATGTAGATATCAACGCAATTTCATGTCATTTTTCTGTTTGACACCGAGCCACTAAGCTGCCTTCAAAAAGTGATTGACAAAACAGAAATAAATAAGGGTTGAAGTATTTATATTGAATTTATACTCCTGAATTTTAACACGGAACCGACGATGTCGGGGATTCCCCTGCGAAACCTTTTTTTCTTCACGTGGATCATGGTTCCCTTACAGTCCATTGCAAACTAAACATGGAACCCTGCGAGTCTATCTTTTCCATATGTGAACATGATACCTAGCGTGGAATGCAAGTTCAATATCGCCAAAACGCATCGGACACGTTAAAAATCGCGAGAGTGTTTATCCAAGTTGACTTTTTTGATCACTGAAGATGATCAATCATATACTGGTTCATCTCATGCGTTGAAAGGTTACAGGAAATTCAAGAAATGAAAAAGAACATCAGAGATGAACACAAAATGAAATGGAAGACAGCAGTAATAAGAGTTTGACAAAGCAATGGCACCACGCAGGCGTAAAGCTATACCCATATTGAGTGTCAACGAAAACAAGTGCAGTAAATGGATGGATAATGGATGAGAGTTCTTCTGGAACATTAGATCATTGCTTCCGGGCTATCAATCACTACTCCTCTTGACTTGAAGTTGATACTTTTGTGGCCATCAAAGCACAGCGCAGTTTGTGCCAATGCAAAATAGGACGCGAACCAATAAGACCAAGGATGATCTTCAAAGTTTAACTGCATTGCCAAGTTACATGAGGTCGAACTTGTGATCAATGCGGGAGAAGACCTCCGCGATAGCCGTGGAGTTGGAGATCATGCAGCACGCACGCATGACCTTGGCCAAGTCACCCCCAGGCACAACGGTTGGCGGCTGATAATTGATGCCGCACTTGAAGCCAGTTGGGCACCAGTCCACGAACTGAATGGTACGCTTGGTCTTGATCGTGGCCACGGCCGCATTCACATCCTTTGGCACTACATCTCCTTAAACAGAATGTCGACATGTATGTGATGTATCTACATACACTGATGCCTGCAATGAAAATACAGTAACCATCAGTAACCAACCACCGGCAGGACAGAACCCAACGAAACACAAAAAAAAACCTAAGGAAACTCTCCAGCACTAAACTTAGTAGGACAGAACGAGAAATACCTAGGATTTCTGAGAACAAATTTTTTCCCTTCTGAAATTTGCGCCAAGCAGCCTCGATACATCATGCAGCAGGCCATGTACTTGCCGTGGCGAGGATCACACTTCACCATCATAGAGGCTGGCTCGAAGACAGACATGGTGATCTCTGCCACTGACAACTGCTCATGGTATGCCTTCTCTGCAGAGATGACTGGCGCATAGGAGGTCAACATGAAGTGGATGCGTGGATATGGCACCAAGTTGGTTTGGAACCTCGGCTTCAGAGTCCCATCATCCAATCATCCAATCATCCAGACTCCAAACAAATCCACCAAAATTAGAGGTGACACAACAACAAGACTTTATGACAAGACAAGACTCTATGTGTCTTGGACCAAGAAGCTCAGTGATATCCACGTTCAATGCACCGTCAAAGCCTCGAGTGAGAAATCAGTCGCTACAAGTCAAGTTAGGCTGGTATGAGTTCAACACACAACCATACTGCACGAATTTTGAAATCCAGAACAGTTGAATCATTGCACGCGTTTTCAAGGACAACAGTTGATCGTTCACTATCCGAGGCACGAAGGGAGGCGGTCAAACTGGAGATGATCTGGGCAATCAACCTGTTCAGATTGGTGTAGGTTGGACGCTCGATGTCCAAGTTCCTGCGGCAAATATCGTAGAGTGCCTCGTTGTCCTGACAGTTTCATTTGCTTTGGCAGCAAGTCCCACTGTCTGAAAATGTTCAAGAATGTCTCCGTATGCTGACAAGCGGCATACATGATGGTGACATCGGTGTGCTCCAACAAAGAGTGCACACACCTCGTAAGAATGGCTCGTGCCCGTGATTCCTCTCAAGCAAAAGGATATGATTATTTTGTCCGAATAATTTTACCCTGAATGCTCCACTAATGCGACGTTGCAAACAGTTCTGAAAAACGCCGACAACGCTTCACAATCGGAGTCTGGCAACAGCACTGTGTTATAGGGCTCTACCACCGCGGTGGCCACCTGTGGGCAGCACCACACTGTGAAAGAGATCTTGCTCTTCTTGCCGTAATCCACGGACAAACGCTCCAACATAAGGCAGCCCAGACCGGATCCAGTGCCACCACCGCAAGCGTTGTACACGCAGAACCCTTGCAAACCTTGGACTGCGACTTGTAACAAGAGCACAAAACCATGCACATCGTATCTAAAAGAAACAATACTGAAAACTACATTTCATACTTTCTGCGTTTACAAATATGATGTTGTTTGATGTTGTTTGCAGCATTGAAGCCCAAATGAAAATTCAACCCAAAATTGTACCCAAAGCAAAGAGGTGCCACCAGTGCAATTATCTGCCAACTTGCGGATCCTGTCCAAGACAAGATCCACAATCTCTTTTCCGATGGTGTAGTGCCCCCTGGCAAAATTGTTCGCAGCGTCTTCCTTTCCAGAGATCAATTGCTCAGGATGGAACAGCTGGCGGTATGTACCAGTGCGAACTTCATCGACCACCTGTTTTCAAGAACCCATGTAGAGACGTCTGTTGTTCAATGCAAACATGGAAAACACGGACAGGCAATGTGCTCTCAGGTGCTCTCAAAAAATGCTTTGCTCAAACACATCTGGGTGACAGTTGGCTCCAGGTCAACCATCACGCATCTTGGCACGTGCTTGCCTGCCCCTGTCTCAGAGAAGAACCTTCCACATTGACATCAAGAAAATAAAACCCTGGGTGTCAAAATCACATAAATAACCACCCATAGTATATATATATATATAGTGTATTGGGGAAAAATAACAAAAAGACCACTCTCTAAAATCCAGCAACGTGTTGAAAGCATCATCTCCGCCTCCAGCAAGCCAGCGATCCAAAAACAAATGGTACCATGAACCAACAAAAACGTTAAAAATCCGCATCAAAAAGGCATTGGTCTTAGTGCTGAGCAGGGGTCAGGACACAGACTGGAAAGTCCAGTCACTAGAAGCAAGAGTATTATGATTTTTATTGGTCAGATTTTGCTCTTCATCCTTCGAAACCTTGTCTTACTACCTATCCTGGGCCTCCAATCGTCTTGTCGCTCGGCATCTGACCATCAGGCTGGATACCATGCTCCAAACAGAAAAGTTCCCAGCAAGCATTGCCAATCTGGACTCCTGGCGGTCAGTACCGATCGGCACCTCATGAAACGTGTACCAAAAACACAAGATCCAACTCTCAAAACCTCCACTTCTATAGTTCCTACAAGGTAGGGTAAGTTAAAAAAACTTTTGTGAAGATTTGTGAAGGGATTTTGGTATCTGCTTTTGATGATAAGCTTCCCTTCTTTCATGTCTTCTTGCTAGCTCTTGTGCTTTGCGTGCTTCTCTTGTTCTGTCTGTTTCTTGCTCTCCTTGACTGAACGCCTAGACTGCAATGATGTGAATGCCTCAAATGTGCCTCTACAACCCTAATCATCTTTGACAGGAACCGCATTCACAGTATTCTGGATGGCTCACGGCTGTAATCATCTGCCTCAATGAGCCTCAATGTGCCTCCACATATTTAGTGATGTAATGACGAATTAATGATGAAGCGACCCGCAAACGAAATACCCTACTAGTTACTTATGTTGATTCTAGCTTTTTTCACTACATGATTGTTTGCAAGTTCTATCAGCCTACTTGGATCGCCAACTCAGGCAAATCACACATGAAAGACGAGAACATTGCTCCTCCTTGGCCGATGTGAATGCAGATGGCCTCCCTCATGGCTTCGAAGTAGCAAGAAAGTGTCGGAAAGTGTCTTTCAGCACACCGTGCGATGTGGCAGCCTCAGGCACAAATCCTTGAGCCAACAGGATGAAGGCGGCAATCGCAAGAGTTCCAAAGGCTGTTTGAAGTTGGGATGGTTTGTCAAGTCTCAAAGCCTAGCCTCGAAATGATGAATTCACATGAATTCATGTCAACATGCCACGTCAGTTTTTTCAACGCTTGAAAACACGTACATGTGACAGAGCTGTCAAGGCCTGGAAACATTCCTCTTCTCATGACACCAAGGTCCCACACAGCTTCGTACCCACAGCGTTGAGATCACAGGCCATGTTGGCCTTGCCCTGCAAAACAGGTATACAACATGTTTTTTCGTCATGTAATGATAACATATATAGAAGCATGTAACATGTAATAAAAACAGGAGATTGCACTACAAGTAGTTCACGTGTGTCTTGGCATTGCTTGGAACAGCCATCCGACTATGCGACCGGCTTCCGATCTCTCCCACCTTTTTCATTACAGCCACATCTCCATCAAGTGAAGTGGCTGCCTTTGAGAGGCACCTCGCTGAAACACACAAACTAGTCAAACTAGACGTTTGATTCTGTGATTCATTTAATGCCTTTCAAAACGTGTGTCATGGGATGCTTATTCAATGGTAGCTGGGGGGCTATTCGGGCCTGGATCCGCTGGCCAAGACTATATCTGCAAAAGCTGAGCCAAATGATTTTGAAGGTTTCAAGGCAGGAACTCATGTGAACAAAATTTGCACCTGCAATCTGCTTTACTCACCGTCTCAAATCTCACTTCAATTTGGTCTAACTAGGTCTAACTGACTCATTTCAGAATACGTATGTCTATGTCCCTCGTGGTACATGGCATCATATCTTGATCTGTAGCTTTCCGCTTTCGACTATTTTTCTGCAAAAAAGGCTCCGTGTCGCTCCGTTTTTTCGGGTTGATAGGGTTGATGGGATGAGATCCGTGAAAGACAGAGTTCCTCCCACCAACCAATCCGGACCAATCCGTTGAACGTTGCTAATATAGTGATATAGAAATCACTCTTCTAGACAAACATATAGTCAAGCCATTTGCTGAGAAGTCGTCACCGCACTGAGGGAAATGGTCACAGAATGGAATAGCTTCTCTTGGTTGACATCATCTTTCATCTTAAATCATCGTCACGCATCTTTTCACATCTATAAATCTCAGCACTTCGTGTCGGTCTCAGCACGAATCGTGTTTATGACTTCACGGCCGTCACAATCCAAACTGGATCGCCATGTCGAGGACTCACATCCTTGGACGGTCACGTTATTTGAAGCATTTTAAAGCCGTGCTGAAAAATGATTCTCCCACCACTGTGCACATGCATCCACCAAATAATGCCTAAATAAATGAAATAAACCATACAATCATAGAAATATATGACATGCAAGTGTTGCTACAGTGATACAGCACCTGCCAATGAGAAGAATCCAATTGGACACCCAGGCTCATGAATCAGGTTACCTGTGATTGCAAAAAAGTGTTGGGGCCGAGTTGCCATAGTGCTGAGCTTCTCCCAACCCTTCTCTGGGCCATGTTGAAAATAACGGCCTTTGTGTGTAGATGTTTGAAGATTTGACATCCACTGACCAATCTGAAGCAACTGAATACAGGAAAACAACTGAACAGAAACACAGGAAGGACTCTGTTAAGCCTCCCAAGAAGCGTCCAGAAAACGTGGCTTTCGTCTGTTTCCATCTATTGTAAACATGTAAACATCGCAAAGCTCAGCAGCTTAGCATCCGCTAAGGCATGCGCACACAGCGTGAGCATGGCCCTCACCATCATCTGGCTCGGAAGCCCAAAGTTGCACAGCCTTCCCAATTTTTTTTCGTCCGCAAAAGGAACACGGAAAAAAAATATTAAAAAACAACCAATTTGCAGAGTCAATAGTCTGTAGATCTGTCTGTAGATGTCTATAGATGTTTAGAAATACATTGAAATACATTACATCATGATATATCTGTCGTCACCCTCGGGCTGTTTCAAGAAAAACTTACAGCCTAGCATTGAGATTCGGAGGGATTTCATCGCGCCTTCTCAATGAAGGAACGATGCGAGAAAATGACTACTGCCATTCCTCCTGGCTTCAACACGCGTTGCATTTCTGCAAAAACTTCACGGGGCTTCGTCAAGTATTGTACCTTGGCTGCACAAAAAAAAACAGAGTTTGGAGGTTTTGTGCAAGGATTTTCTGCACACTCTCAAGGTGGAGGTTCTTCACGCATCATTCCATCATAATTGGAACCAGCGCATCATCCGCCATGATACACTCAGTGCCAGAGTGGCAACATCGAAGGTGTTGTCAGCCCATGGCAACTTCTGCTGCTCGTTCAAGTCCTGGTACATCAGTCCCAGCTGTTTTGTACAGCCCCGCAAGTGACAAAAAAAAAGCATCCATCCGGCATCACGTCTTGTCTGAGTTTTTCTTCAAGTCATGAAGCAACACTTGTCCACAGGCAGTGAAAAACCGAGAAAATCATATCCATGATTTAACCAGTTGAAAAACATCTCAAAAAGGTCGTCCTGAACGTGGCGCTCTGTTGCCACTTCATTCATCTCCAACTCAACAGAGTTCAAACCATGCACTGCCACCTACCAAAGACTTTTGCTGCACTTGGCAGGGCGCTTGCAAAAACATCGTCACGTCGAAACCCACTTGCCTATTGGATTTTCATGACTCGAGACACTTGCCATAACACAAGTCCAACCTGGGAAGCTCGTTCCCCAACATCTTCAGGATAATGAGAATTCCAGCTGGAGCACCTTAACCGGAGTTTCCCCGAAACAGCTGTTTTTTCCATGGGGAAAAATTCGTTCCCCATTGAGGCCAAGCACAGGTCTAGGACCTTGAAGCCATCAGGACAAGCCTGGAAGACATCACGCAAGCTATCACTGCACACTGCAGATGTCGTTCCAAAATGCTTTTTCGGAGTTAATATGATTTTTGTGGTACCCACTATGTATGAGAATATTTCTAGAGTTTTCTAGCTAGGAGATGGATATAAACCATGGAACTGGATGTACTTAAATGTCTGTCTGTGTGTGTGTGTGTGTCCTGTCCATTTTCCTGCACGATCCTAACAGGAATATGTTCACCAGTAAGTTTATTATTTCTGCTCCAACATTTTAGCAACATAATAATGTAACATATTGTAGCTTATGACATGCTATGACAGCATGTTTCCTGCAAAAATGTCGCCATCGTGGTTGTTGTTGTTACTGTTGTTACTGTTGTTGTTGTTTCCATGCCTTGAAGATGGCATCATAGACATTCGTCATGTTCTGCAACGAGGTGAGATCCAGGTGCTCTGCGAGGCGTGGCTCAGCATACATCTGATCATCTGGACCTCAAGAGACTGGGGCAAATCGAGGAAGACGAGGCATATCAAGAGAAGTTCAATCAAATACGGAAAATGGCTTCATGCGTTTCAGTTTCTTCATGTATATGCGTATATATTCTGTATGTGTATATAGCGAGAGAGAGAGAGAAAGTGAGAGAGAGAGAGAGAGTATATATACATCATATATATATATATATGTATAATATCTATATACGTATATACGTATTACTATTATATTGACAAACAACAACAAACATCATCGGAATCATACCTTAAGTCCCTGGTTTATCCATTTAGAACTTCGTGAAAAGGATTTGCCAATTTTTGAAAAACTCTTATCTGTGCATCCCCACTCTCATCCATTCGGGAGAAATCCTCCGCCTGACATTGAAAATCTGCAAATTGGCAGATCCAATGATTCCAATGTCACCCCTGAACACAAGCCTGGTATGGCCAGACAGATGGCACCCATCCGTGCTGAGCTGGCAAAGCATGACTCACTGGAGTGAACGGATTCGCTTGGTCAATGCGAACCTACCGACAAAGCGATCTCGAAAACGTCGAAACCAGCATTGCTACAATGAAATTGAAGAATTCGCATCCAAATCCATTTCTGACTTCATTTGATATTGTGTAATATTGTTTTTCCTGTTCTGTCAACCAAAACCCATGGACCATGGAGTTGATGCAAATAAAGGTGCTGCATCTCTTGGTGCAACTCCGGCCTGTCTTCCGTGAGGACCATCAATAGTCATACCCATGAATTTGCCTCGTTCCATGACCTGCAAAAGGACCTGCGCTGGACATGTGATGTCCAAACTCTCAAAGGGGGCCATATTCTTTGTTACATTTAGATTTAGATTAAATCTGAATGTATATAAAGTATTTATAAATAGATATGTATACTGTACGACTAGTTACTACAGCTACAGCATCAAACAAACTACCCCATTTTTGCCGGGCTCACTGTATGCTTTATCAGCCAAGACTTGGTCTTGGTGACTTGGCAACAGCTCAGATAGTCAGCTCCTTCTTTGAAGGATACCCTTTCGCATTTGAAGATTGTCAAGATAGGAAGCTTGAAAAAAAAAACAAAGCGAAGTCACCCATTTCAAACAAACTCACATTGGTCTAAGGAACCACAGTTGGCGACACACATTGCCGCGCACGTCATGCCAGTTCCTCTTTAGCGTGCTCATGCAGTTTAATGTTCATTGTGAACTCAGCCAACGCACCGCTGACAACACGAATGGCCTGTAATGCATTCGCTCTCTGTTCAGATCGATCCACAAATGGAACATCAAATCCTGATTTCTCACCCTCGGTGGGAGGAAGTGGAAGCACCAAAGGTTCCCCTTGATGTTTCTCTCGAAGTGCTACAGGACCTTCGAAAGTCCGCCTCCCAAGTGCCATGAGTTGCAGAGTTTCACCTCCTTCGAAATTGTAAAATTCCAAGGTATGTTGATCCTGCAGCCTTCTACCAGAATGCATCAAGATCTGCTTCTCGGTAGCAACACCACAAAACTCCTCAAGTTCTTTCTTCAAAGTTGCAATAGTTCGAGTGTGGTGCAACCAGAGTTTCTTTTGTTTTTGTGGAGGCCACGTTTTGAGAATCATCAAAAAAACTTCGGTACGAATTCCATTCACCAAACATCTCTTCTTGGCACTGGAATTCCATTGAGCCCGAGGCGTCCTGAGCCCGGTGATTGGAATGGAAGGTTCAGGGATGGGCGCCGTCACGTCGTTAACGGATGTCACTTGAAGGCTGCACGAGTCATCACGGACACCACAATCACACAAACGGCATTCATTCGCCAAGGTTCGCCCACCGTGGGTCAAGCGTTGTTTGGAGGCTGGAATTTGCGTGATTGCTTGGATTTGTTGTTTTGCCTCAATCACCAAATCAGATGGCCTCACACGTATGTCAAAAGGTTCAGATGCTTTGAAGCCTAAAAAAACGGGAATGTCAAACTTGTAAGCATTCCGACCACATCTGGAAACATGGATGAATTGTCGAGCTTCAACTCCACTATCCAATAAGCTGCAGCGATCATGTAAAACTTTTCCTTTGTAGGACAATCTCATATCATCTGCTGGAATTTGGAGAAGTTCTTCCAGCAATTGCTTCACCGCCGCGACACGGAGTGCCAAGACAAGACGTAAAGGTATCTTCTCACCAGTAATCCCATTGCATACAAAGAAAAGGCTTGGTTGATCTGTAGCAGCAGTAAAGACTTTTTGATCTTTAGGAGCTTCCCAGTCCAAAAATCGACTTGGAGCAGTACTAATAGAGCCACAGCTTTGAAATCGCTTCTCTTGAACTGTAGGAGGCAATCGCTCTGCTTTGCTGGGCTGGATTGGATTGTGGGAGCTGCCAGAACACTCCGACTTTTGATGAAGCATCGCATAGGACTCAAACATTCCACCGTTCGGACCGTTCGGACCGTTCGCTACACCAAGCATAGAAGGGCACCATTTCGGGCACGCTGCGATTCTTGTATCAATTCAAGGTGTGTAAAATACTGTAGAATCTTTGGAACTTTTGTCTTAGAGAAAGTGAAAACATCATAAACTTCATGAGGTTGCAGAGTTTCAGATAGTGGAAAACATATTCACAACATGATTTCGACGCAATCTAATCAATTGCTTGTATTTTTATTTCATGTGTGTAACTTGAGTCAAACAGCTGCAACAAAAAAAACACAGAAGATTTTTCAGCAAAATTGTAAAAGTAAGTCTTTGATTTGTTCCATCAATTTCCGTGTAGAAACCAGTCGCGTTTTTGGGACGAGACTAAAGGGACGGGGCCTCCTCCCAGGCGTCGACTGAGCGAAGGCCACCCAACTCTAATCCATTGCCCGAAGCCTCGGAGTTTTTTGGAGCCACGAGTTGTCTTTCGTTGTTTGCCGTGGGCAGCAATGCTGGATTTGTGGAAAAAATGCAGTGGTTCCCCACCTGCTCTCGCAACAAGAAATGTGGTACTTCTCCCAGCATTGACGAGAACTCCTGTTCCGGGCGAACGGAAAGAAAAGATCCAAAATACCAAAATCAAGGAAAGTCCACCGATGATCACCCGGTTACTGTATCCCTTCAACCTGACAACCAGCTGAAGAACCAAAAATCTTTCAAAAAAATCTCGGTTCACATCTGCAATTTTTCCCACCATAAAATCATCAAATTCCACAGTTTCACCACCGGTACCAAATGCGTCAGATCCTCGTAGCGTTGTTGTATCGTGCCACGTAACTCTTCGCTGCGCTGCAGTGTTTCTGCACCGTTGAGGCCCACCTTCTCCACCGCGGCGCGGAGCACCGTGGAGTCGGAGATGTCCTGAAACGATGCGAACGGAGGAACCCAACACGCTGGGGGGGCTTCGGGGGAACTTGTAGGCTTTTGGAAGGGTCAACTGATGTCAACTGGTCAACCAAATGTCGATGTAACTTGGAATTTGACATAAATCTCTTTGGACCTCAGTATTTGATTGGCACTGATGGAATATGAGGCCACGTGCGATTGATTGAAAGCTCCTTGGCTTCTTCAAAATACCAACGGGAAAGCAGCTGCACCAGCTCATGCTGAAGGCCCTGCTCCTGGTGGAAAGACATCCAGAGATGTGCAGAGATGTTGTGACATTTCAATGATGTTGACGCATAGATTCCATCATCTACACATCACATGTCTTATTGGTTGATGAATATAGTAGTAGATGTAGGTAGTACAGTAGACGTTTATATAATTTATATGGGTGTTTCCAAAACTAGGGGTACCCCCAAAACATCCAAAATGATCATTTTCAGTAGGAAAACCCATGGTTGTTGGGTACCACCATTTTAGGAAACCCCCCTATAGACACTATGAATTTCACAATGCACTTTGGCGTCAATGCTCTTTTTTATCTCGCTTCGAAGCTGCTCCTGTGCAGCTTCGATCACACAGAATGTATCGAAGGTGTTCACCACGCGGCGATTGGGATTCATGTCCTTGGTTCAAATATATGTGAAAAGCATGAAACAGCTGCTAATTCTCAAACACCTTTGATAAATATGTTGATATATTGGTATCATGTGTGTTGGCTGTCAAAATATTTCACATCTTGCCAAACGGGCCAAACGCTTGGAAACACTTTCAAGGTGAACCGAGTAGGACGTCCTTTCGGGTTTATCGTCGTATGGATGCAAGGTTCAACACCTGCTGCACGTCCGTAGCGGCGCAGGGGATAGTCCTCCGAGTGCGCATAGTCCTGCAAATTGTCAATCATCAATTGGTCAGTCAAATATCAAACTGTCCTAATACATAGACCTCACACTTTGACCATGATGCCTATCGCCTATCACTTTATTCAATCTTCTCCAAGCCACTTGCAAGTGAAACTTTTTGCATGATCCTTGTTGATCCTTTAATTACTGTCGCGTGTTATGAATTTGTCGTTTTTGGTCTCGTGCTTCATTTGGGCTCCTTCGAGTATCCAAACTCTCGGAATAGATAGTCATCCAGGTTCTCGCCTTCCTGCCAGGATGGATTCATTACATCCCCCACATCCCTCCACACTCGGTCCCTTGGGTTCCCACCTTAGGCACGTTTGGATTCAGGAAAACTGGGTGGTAGCGGACCACCACAGAGTCTTGCCTCAGAGCTAACTTAGTTCCGGTATGATTCGATTCAAAACAACAGCATCTTTCCACTTGAAAAATTGAAAAAGTCATGTCGTGTATCTTGTGCTGAGCGGCAGCCCCAGCTTTTGAACTGCAGCTTGGAGATTCATTTGGCTGATGAACGAAAAAGGGCATCGTACGTCGGTCAGCAAGTCCACTTGGATGTCAGGCACACTGCCATCTCCTGTGCAACGAGTATGGTCTCAATGCAGAATCAGGGAGCAACAAACAGCATGAAAGTTCACGAAATCAACATCTATCGACTATCAACAACCAGACTTTGAATCATTGCATATATTGCATGGCTCCACTCTTAAGATCCCAAAAAAGTGTGTACTTCATCGGTTTCTTCGTTTCACTTCCACCTCGAGTGATCCAAGATCTCCCCCCCCACGTCGGGAGATGACCGGTTGACCGTCCTTGCTTGGACCGATGTTTGTCGATGGGAAGAATGGACGAGAGTTCCTTGAAGCGCTGGGAGTCCGAAAACTGCACACGTGCTTCTGGCGATACCATGAACCTCCAGCAAAATGAGGTGCCGCAAAACCGACCCAAAGAAATGGAAAATTGGTACCGGGTACAATGGCAAAATCTGCGTTTTTAAGAATGCCAAAATATGTTTTCACGTCCTCAGGGTTTTGTTAGTCAAGGAACTGTCGGAATGCTGTGAAGCTTTGCCTGAGCAAATTGCGGAATGCAAAACAACTCGAGCCATTTCAATCCATAATTGTCTTTTGCAACTTCACTTCACCGTAACTATTGAAACAATGTTGAACGGTAGTTAACTATTGAACAATGTTGAACGGTAGTATGTGTTTTCACTTAGAAACACACATTTGAATCACGGCATTTCACTTTTGATCCTTTCATCCAAGACGTCTCTGATTCATCCGAGATACTTCATGGTGATGTTCAAGTAACTCTCATCCATCATCGCATTCCATCCCTTGTTCACAGCTGTGGTCTCCATGCCTCACAGGGTCGACAAAAAACTTTGCGCAGCCTCAAGCCGTCCCACCGAATAACAGGCGCCTGCTGGAGCTGTACAAAGCGTGTCCCACGGAACATACCAAAAGTTGCAATAGTTGAAGCGTGCCACACCCGGCTTCACTGGATTCAGCACCTGATTCTTTGGACTGTTGGACCAAAAAGATGTCCGAAAAATGGATGTCCGAATGGATGTTAAATTGTAAAAAAACATCAGGGTCATCCACCGCTGAGCTTCCAACAGCATGGCGACAAGCCTTGAGTTTGCCACCTTGGGTGCGATTTCTCCAAATATTCTGATTCTGCATTTCGATCAAAGAGGTGGTTTTCAGACACGATAAAAACCTGGATAAACGGATATCAAATGGATATCAGTATAGTACACGGTACTTATATCATGATAATCGTTTCAAAAAAATGACTGAAAAAACTGGAGAACCTGCCAGAACATGACATAATAGCAACGTCTCCTGCTACCTCCCTCGAGATTCCCCTCATCGTTTCGGGGCTCGTTTTTCAGCCTGTGTAGATCTGCGCAAACGCGCCCATTTGGAGGACCATGGTGTTGGGGTCGCTGCAATCCAGCTTGGTTGTATCCCCAACCTGGCTACAAAAAAAACGCAACAGAACCTGATGCACATTAAAAGAAAGGCCTTTAATATGATCATCCTTTCAGACAATGCAGGGCTGCAGGATTTAGTCTCCCCAAGCGCCTCATTCATCAACATTAAGCCTGAGCCTGGTGGCTCTGGGATGAATTCGCCAGTCAATTCACTGGCATACATTTCCTGAGTGAAAAGGCGGGCGTTTTGGGGGAGTGTTACGTGTTACGTACATCTTCAGAGAAGATAAAAAACCTACCAAAGGAAAAGATGTGGAAAAACTTCGAAATCACAGCTGTGGAACGGTATTTGAAAACTCAGTTGACCCCAGAATGTCAAGATGTGCCAAGTGCAAACAAGGTTCCCTGTGCAGGAGAGTTACAAAATTGGAATCGACATGCCATGGCAGCCAGTAGTCGGTGTCTGGCTGCGAAACGTCAAAAACTTCGGCTGCTTCCGTCTCTTCAGGGCCTGATTTTCTATCCACTTATTCAAAAGCCGCTCGCCACTGGTCCACACTCTTCTCATATATACATGAGCATGCTGACTGACAAATTTCAAAACTATGTGAAAGGTGAACTACCAACAATCAGCTTCAGAGATGCTTGCAAATCACTGTGCGCACATATGCAGGCCGAGCAACTCGCCAAACTGCCAGACAGCTGAAAAGGAAGCGCAACAGAAGCAGTCTTGACAGGGGCATTGGGCGTCTGCATGGTAGCCATGCCATCGCCAGCATGCCCGGCAGTCTTCACTGGTGTAGTGTGAGTCCGCATTGATGCCAGACCATCACCAGCATGCCCGGCAGTCTTCACTGGCGTCGTATGCGTCCGCATGGACGCCAGACCATCGCCAGCATGCCCGGCAGTCTTCACTGGCGTAGTGTGAGTCCGCATGGAAGCCAAACCATCGCCAGCATGCCCGGCAGTCTTCACTGGTGTGGTGTGCGTCCGCATGGACGCCAAACCATCGCCAGCATGTCCCACAGTTTTCACTGACGTCTCGCTGGGACTCTGTGTAGTTTCATGTAGTTCAGAGATTAAACTTGCATCTGAATTTGCGACGTCCTTGCGTTGCTCAAATCACGCGCCGACATTTCAAATTGGAACTACAAGTTGCTTGTAACGTGCTTTGCTGCAGGACAAAATCTGAACCGCCACAAAAACTTTCAGGCAAGCGGCCCTCGTCTCCAACAATCGATCTTCCCTGGTGAAACCCGAATCATAACCTCAAGCGGACTCAAACGTCACATAAATTTAGCCGATGTCTGGAAAAGACATACATGACCGAACAAAATCAAAAAACTGAAATGAAGAATATACAACTTAGATATAACCATGAATCACTAGTACTTGGTCTGGAAATAACAAAAAATCTGGATACTTGATTCTCGACGTTGCAGAGTCATAGGATGGACCCCATCAGTCCTCTCTTTCTGGCGAGGTGCAAATAAAGCGTCCTGCCAATGCAGGCCCGTCGTCTCCTTGGTGATCTGTCTGTCCGTGGAATGCAGGGAGTGTGGAGCTTTCGGCAAAAATCAACCAAATCTTTCTGGAGCTTTTCGGCAGGGCTAGATTTGTCGGAACAAATTGATACAAATTGTCTCATGACACGAGAAATTCCAATGCGAATCGGGGTTTCCGCTGTCGGTTTCACCAAGCTGCCAAGACGTTCCAGGCTTCGGTGTTTCTGCCACTGCGAAATCTCCGCATCCAAAACTTTGTCACAACCTAAGCTGCAAGTTCTGGATGCAAATTTCTCGTTCACAGTGAAATTTTGCCAGGCAGCCGCGGAGAACTTGCAAGGCAGTCGAATACATCACATCCACAAACTTCACCCATGTCTGCTGATATTCCTGCGAAGCACCGGAATTTAAAGAAACAAACACAACATGCAACTGATGAAAAAAAGGCACGTTCCTTGCTCGGGAATACATTCTTGCCAAAAAACGGATCCTTAAATGAATGGAAATTGCTGCAAAACAGAGGAAAAGGAAAAAAAATCATCAAGCAAACGTCGATTTTTGAGCAACAAGATGGCTCAAAAAATCTCTGCATCTCTGAGGCTACAGGCCGTTTTGCCATTCAGTTCTTCCTTCACGTTGAAAAGGAAACTGTTCTGGAGCCTTAGCCAGGTGACATTCACCCAACTGATGGTTTCACTGGCTCCACCGATCCATGGAAACCAGAATCTTCCACATGCGCCATTAACTTTACAGCACATTTGTTATGATTTAGTTAATTCATGCCGTGATTCCGAGCCTCCATTTTGGCGATAATTTTGGTGCATACCAAAATAAAGACTCCCTGGTTACTTCGTGAGCAAACTAGAATATTAGAAGATTATTAGAAGTGTCCAGAAGCCGGGCCAGCTCCCATGCAAATGTGTGAACTGAAAATCCATCATCTGAGTCATCCCACGGGTGCGTTTCGCTGCCTGCAAGTTTCAGGTCGAAATCCCGAATCTACAGTGACACTCTTCCAGTTGAATCACAATTGCATCTTCACAGCCGTTCTGTAAATTTGAGGCCTGGAGTCCCACTCCAACCAGGATAGGTGTTGTTCACAGCAGCGGAGCGTTTGCGACCCTCATCATCCAACAGGGCCAGGTCAACACCTTGATCCAATGACCAAACCAAGCGTTTTTTCATCACCAAAAAAACCTTCCCGGAACCTGCACGAAAAGCATCGTGTTTCAGCTCAGCATAGTTGGGAATCTCTGTAATGGCCACCGCACCATAGGCACGCACGCCTGCAGTGAAGATGCAGTGAAGACAACAAATGTGCAACACAATCCCAAAGGTGGGCTTTTTCCTCTTGCAAAATGTGGGATGTTTCCAAAAATAGTGGGTTTTACCCCAAAATGGATGGTGAAAATAATGGAAAAGCTGATTATAAATGGATCCATTTTGGGGGGTAAAACCCCCTATGTTTGGAAACCCAAAATGTTTCGAAAAATGTTTTCTTTCGCTACAGCTGAGGCCAAGTGACCAACAAAGGCCTTGTGAAGTTTCTCAATCGCATTTGGGGTCAGGTCACGAAGCCTGAATGGCGCTTGCCGCAGCCATTGGAACAAAGACTTTGTTAATGTGAAGAATGAGAAGATGCCAAATGAAGAAAATGATGATTTCGTGGTAAAATCTTGTTTCATCTCTGAGAGGCATGCTTGTTCAATCGAAGCAAATGAACATCGTTTGTTGAAACATTTGTCCGTTACTCAATGTGGTAAAGGATTGCTGATTGTTTGGAAACCAATTTGTGTTTACAATCCAGATTCCAGATACAATTTTTGAAAAAGGTAGAAAACTGAAAACTGATTGTGCTTGTTGATTTTGCAAACAATGGAACAAACAAAAACGAATAAGGTAAACACTGTTGCTTATTTTATTTCTTTTGTTTTGATAGATATACCTGTGCTAGAGATGGTGTTTCACATACTTTCACCCCGAGAACAGTGATAAATCAATCTTTCATGACCCTGAAAAATTCGTAGCTGTAAACCAGGTTGTGAGATGCAAAAATCGACCCACCCAAAGCAGCATTCCAGTCTTTCCAGGTAACTCGTGATATGGGATCTGTACCACAGGATCCACAGACTCCGCTGGCATCATCGTGGGCACAGGTGGCACAGGCATAGATTCCGGTTGAACACGCACCGCCATGGTCGCAGCCCCCTGGTGACATTTTTCCAAGGACTGGAGGGTCTGGAGGGTTGTGGGATGGATTGATGGATGGTGGCCCCCAGCCTTGAAGGAGACATTCATCCTGGCACCGAAACGAAACGGGGAAACTCATCGGGAAAGCATCATCAAATCCGAAGATATCAAGTCCGTGCTGGCAAGGCGGATCCGTGATCTTCAAGCACGCTGACAAAGGCCCACGAACTGAGTTTTCAGGTGTTGAATAGCGGCATCAATGACAAGTGCATAACTGCATAGTGTATAAATGTTTGCGTAGTTTCTTGATTGTTGATCTTTCACGTATGGGTCTCTGTTTCATGTCATTCTAGGTTTTCTAGAATGAAGAAGCTTCTCTGGGCCACCCAACAAAGCTTCCAGCGCGACTTGGTAATGTACTGCACCGAAGACCTTGATCGGGCTCTGATGGATTTGGATGGAAACTTGGTGGAAAGAAAGCAGATGATCGAACGAAGGAACGATTCACTCGCATCTTGGGTTCTCCCACTTCATACCAGCGTGACAAAACCTGAAACGTGCAAAAAACCACCAGTCGTCAAGTGGTTTTTGTGTGCAAAAAACAGTCTATGAGTTGCCAAACTTAATAAAAGGTCATGACAGAAAAGTATTAAAACGGTATGCCATGAGCACAACACTGCTTGGCAAGACACATCATGATTGTCCAGGGGAAGCAAACATTCACAGCTTGAGCGAGGGATCGAACTTTGGAGCCAAATCGACAGAAACGATGCGGAGAATCGACAGAAACATGAAGCATCATGAAGCACTGTAACAAAGAAATGAAAACGAATTTGTAACAAAGAACGAGCGCCCTTTTTGTCGAAAGCTCCTTGCCGCGTTGAGGACTGGCCCCGCGCCTTATTCCATCTGACTCCTAAAATATATAATAAGCTAGGACTCACCAAAGAGTGTCGTCCTCTGAACAATAAGCCACCAGAAGCAGCCACTCGCTTGATCCACACAGGACTTGCGATGGAATCCATGTAGTTTGTAAAAATTTTGTATACATATCAATATCAATCTATCATTACCCGGTAGTCATCTACCCAACATTCAACTCTAAGAACTTCCAACGAACTTCAAGGCTTCTCGGTGACAAGACCCCCTAGAGTTGCGCAGACACAAACTCTTGGAAGGTCTTCAGGAAAGATGCATCCCTCGGGACGTCATGACCTGCATGGTACACTAAACGAGTCGAGTTTCCCGTATGTTTCTCTGGTGCAAAGTTTTTTTCAAGATCTCTGTGTAGGTGTTGGCAAAGTGAGCAACTCAAGTGGTGCGAACAAGTGACCCTTGTCATGAGTGTAGACCTGCTTCAGGTTGAAAAAATCTCCAACTTCTTTGCCTCAGAATGCGAAAATTGATTTCTAGTTTTGCTTTTTTGTTTTTCGACTATTTTATTGTTTTGTATGCTGTCAAGTGGTCATCTCTAATCTGGGGGTCTTCAAGTGATTGCTAAACAAAACAACAGATTCGGGTTTTTCAAATGCAAGCCAAATGACATTCCTCCACATACTCTTCAGTGGTGTCGTAGGTCAGAAGGCACGGAGAGGATTGGGGTCTTAGGCCAGGTACTTTAACTGGAGAGAAGAGAACTCTCCAAGAACAGTCCTGCGATGTGAAAAACAAGCAAAGACTGGATGCAAAAGCCTGTGAAACACCGGAGTGACATGAATGGATTTTAATGGACTTAGATGGATTTCATGGAAATTTTACAGATCTTTTTATGTAATAGATATAAAGTCGGGTTTTGACAACGCGAAAATTCCACCGTTTCGGACAATTCTGTCGACAAGGGGTGTCCAGCAAAGCTGCCACGGCACCACCCTGTGAGAAGCCAACGGCGCCCACGGCATTCACCGCTCGAACACTTGGCAGCGTGGTCGCGATGGCGTCGTAGTTTCTTTGCCACCCTGGTCAACATGAAACCGTTTTGGAGAAAAATGACACCATCAGAATCTCTGATTTTTGGAAGTCGAAGTTCTATAGATTGTTTAATAAACATTTGAAACTCTGTGCCTGTCTCAAAGTCACCTGAGCCCCACCACCTTGGCAAATGTATGTAAAGGGTAAGGAGTGAAATTGAAGAGATGGAGACTTGAAGTCATCCCAAGATATTTCTGAGACTTTCAACGAATTTCTATTTCATTTCATTCATAATTTGCCACATAGCAGTATGATTGCCATACTTTTCTGCAATTTCTAAGGCCCCCAGCTCACGGCCGTCTGAAATATGGGGTGCTTCTGGTCCAGTGGCAAGTCTTGGTGATGAGACGAAAATCCACTCCAATGCACCCAAACTACCTGACATTGCGGACTCGTGAGGAAAAGCATTTTGGCACAAATTTTTACTCTCTAATCGCAAAAAAGGTAGAAAAATCGGAGAAAAAGCCTCCACGAATTCACGAATCGATGAAAATTCGAGAAAAAAACGAAAAACGACGTGCTCCGTGCGGCCCGGGCCACTGATCAATGGACCCATCTGTGCCGCCAGAGCGTCACCGTTGGATCGGAAACCATGCAAACAAACAGCCTTCGGTCGGGTCAGTTGAGGCCTCGGATACAAGGAACTTGAAGATCGCGCCCCTCGTCGTCTTCTGCTCAGCTGTTGGTAACTGGGGTTTTTCCAAAATCTTGAGAAAAAGGCCAGCTGTAAAGTTGTCAACAAAACCATTTCTAATTAACCATTCCATACCATTCCTTTTCTTTGCTTGTTGCTGAGAGTATCACCGGGGCCCTCCAGCAAAAGACTGCAGGAGTTTTCCTTGGATCCAACTACACAAAGTCCAACAAAAAAGCAACTAGTGAAACTAGTGGCGGAGCTTAGCCCCCGCATGTTCAACATCTCTGTGTTTCATATTCAAATTTCTCTGCATTTTGGAAAAATTTCAGCTCAGGGACGAGGAGTTGGATTATCTGAAAGATCTGCCACGGTGATGACCTCGCGATGCACACAACAAAGGCACCGAAGGCGACGTTTCGAAGCGACGAAGCGACCAACGCTTCGCACCTTGTTGACCTTTGAAGATAATCGCCGTGCCAGTGAGATGAGGCTCAAAGAATCCAAGCCTGCGAGGCCAAAAAACTGAGGCCCTTTTATTTCAAAAATTGTAAAGTCAGGCTGTCAGGGTTTTTGCAGAAATCATTACTTTTTAATATATTTTACTTTACACATGCTTTTTCACTACGTTGACCCCACAGAGATTGTCGCAACAGAACCTGCGTGACAATCAAAGTTTCAACTAGTTTCAACATGTCCCAACGGGTTCCTATTCTGTCATGAAACGATCCATTTTGCAACGGCACTGAGGGATCGCACCTGCATCTTCGAAAGTAGTATCCATCTCAATAGGACCAGCCATCTCCTCCACAATGCTGAAGAGCCAGCCACCTCACAAGGCTGAATTTCGTCATCCAACATTTCCAAACCGATGCCCGATGCGAGTGGTGAATTCCCAAGGTCCGAGCACAAATCACCTTCCGGTTCCTCCTCAGAAGTGATGATAATTCCTCCCAAAGTTAGCCATTCATCCAGATTGCTCAAGGGCTCCCATTGTGGAAGCACGATACAGCCAGCCTGTCAGGGGTACCAATCGGACCAATCTCCGTTTCCCTTCCTGACTCAGCTGATTTCTTTCAGAACTGCACCTCCGGTCTCAACTCCTTAAGGATAGCTGCAACTGATTTTGAAGTGGTGATAACCTTAGATCAACAAAAGTCAAAACAGATCCCGGAACTGAAAACTTCACAAATTGTTTTGATCAGAATTCTTCAACTTTCCAGGAAAGCTTTTTAGAAGTTCCTTGGGCTCTTGGCCATCTCTGCTTGGTCTATCTCCTGGACATCTTCAAGGCACTGCACACAGTGCACCCGAAGCCCACCTGGCGACAACTTTCATCCCACTATTCTATCAGACTCAAAAACCCGTACTGCGTTTAAAGTTTGAAAAAATGAATTGCAGACTCAAAAATACTCATCCACTGCTATGCCAGATCTGCACACCTTCTTCCGTGCCCGCAGCACGCAAAGATTGTGTCACCATGTCCTGATCAAAGCTCTCAGCGGTTCGCACTTCGTCGCAACAGACTTCGATTCGACCAAAACGTCAAAGCGTCGTCCACTCGCAGTGAATTCTCAGCCAAGTCTCTCCGCAAGGGCCAATGACTTGAGGTCGACTGGGCAAGACTGGCACACCATCTTCGACAGCCACAAGGACTTTTCCAATGTGGATGCCCTTGGCAAAGTATTCTAAGGCACCTTGCACAAACAAATCTCACAACCTGTCCATTCCAATACCAAGTTTTACTGCCTGCTCTTCTGTGTACTGTAGTCAGAGAGAAACTAAGCCAAACAACTTTGCACTCGTCCGAAAAGAACAAAACGGAAAGATACAAATTCCAAATTCGATTCGCTTTCTTGTTCGAACACTTTCGGAATCGAGGCCTTTCAGATTTGCCATCCCAAAAGTCTTTGTCGGCAAACAAGGAAGACTCGGCAGCTCTGCCCAAACCTCAGGCGAATCCAACGAATCAAATGAATCAAATAAACACATGCTGAGAACAAAAGACAGAGCAGCTACCGAGTGCTGGTTGAATTCTGTTGTGACTGGATATTTCCCTTTGCCCGGGTTCCCCCATCCGCCCATCTGCCGCCTCTTCCAAGAGCCTTCTGCACTCGTTGGGTCTCTTGAGCATCAACACATCAAAGTGCGCCGCGTGGTATGAGATGCCTGGTTTTTTACTAGGCAAATGAGGCCAAGGCCAAGGGGAACCAATTCTGAGCTTCATTAATGTCAGCCCTCCCGGAAGCCTTTGAGGAAAGGTGTCAATTCCATTTGCGTTCCTTCATACTGATCCCGTTTGCCAATCTCCACGAACCGCCCAAAGTCGCGAAGCCTCGGGAGAGGCTAAGGCAGACATAAATCCCAACAATCAAATATCAAAAATGTCTATAGAAATGTGTGGCTTAATCGCTTTAATGATGCTCAGGCACAAATTCAAGGATGCAGGAATGGCCTTGCCACTTAGCGAATTCAGCACCACATCAACCCCTTCACCGCCAGTGGCCTGAAGGGCTTCACCAAGCAAATCATCAATGTCAACACTGTCAGTGGTGCACTTCAAGGAGCCTCCAAAATACCTTCCTCGAAGTCTGCCACCTTTCGGCTATGGAAAGCTTGTGCTCCCAGCTGACGAAGGAGGGCACGCTTCTCCTGTCAAGTGCAAAAACCTGCAGCTGACAGCGAAAATGATAAGTCAAACCCTTGTGACATTCCATTATACTGGTTGGTTCACAGGGATCCTTATGTTGGCTTATTGAATTCCCGATAAAACTGGGTAGTATAGTCAACTATATATATACAGCAAAATAACCCGGTTTTTTTTTCACTGCTCAGTTAAGTTCCAAAGATCAACTCTCAAGCACTGCTTCAACTAAATATCACGTTGAATATCATTGACTTGGTGCTATGATTATCTGTATTCACTTCTTTAGTGTTCAGGTATTGTACAGTATTTGTGTTAAGCCATGACCCAACGTTCCCGTGATTTCTGTGTTGAAGCCCACAGGTTCTCCTCTGTGGAAGCTGTGGCGTAGACTTCACAGCCAGCCTGTCACATTCACTACTTCAAATCCTTCGGACAGTTATTTGGCTGTGGTTTCAAGATCTTCAAAATCATTGGACAAAATAGATCTACTAATGCAAACATGATGAATTATTGATTGAATTCTCCGGCTTCTTGCCACCCTCATATTTCTTGGGGGCATTCTTACAGAAGATTTTTTGAGCAAGCAGCAATCAACATATGCTCAGGTAGTATCCCCAACAGGGAGTTCACAAAACCTGCCGCAAACCGGCAAACCGGTTCCCCAAAACACCCAACACCCCGGTACTTTGGGGTACCTGTTCCAAAACCTGCTTCCTGGAACCCTGCACCCCACACCGAACAAGAAATACCATAGCCCTTCAGCTACTGTTGAGGAACCCGTCCAATCTCGCTAAACTCTGAAACCTTCACCTCTAAAACCCCCATAATTCCAAAACAAAAATGATTTTAAAAACAATCATATACATATATATAAATGATATGTAAATAATTACCCAAAAATAAAAATAACTTTCACTTTAACGGAAAACGAAACTCTCCACAGATTTGGACCGCCCAGATTTCCCACATCCCACCTTCTTGCAGAGATGGACCGCTGCTAAACCCACACCACCAGCAGCGCTATGGATTAGGACCTTCATGCAGCATGGCGGGCATGGCAGGAGGCAAGAGGGCCAGGTGGTTTTCCTATGGGTTTCCTGGGTTTCCCATTGTGTACTCAGGACGGTCCCGTTAAAACTCCCAAGCTGTGAAAGCTGTGAAAGCTATGAAAGCTGTG
>DF242304.1:0-52287 GCA_000507305.1 Breviolum minutum Mf 1.05b.01 | reverse complement strand
CCCCAAAACCAACCCCCGAACCAAAAAAAAAAAAAATTCCCGGAAAAAAAAAAAAGAATTCCCAAAACAATTCCGCACCCCTTTCCAAATGGACTTGCAGATACTTTAAGTATTAAATGTGGAAGCTGCAACAGAAGTTGCACAAAATCTACACTAGAGTCTGGGTGGTTGGTTCCTCTAGGGCCTAGGTTCTCCACAAAAAATGGTGTAACATCCCATCTAGCTGGTGCAAAATCATAATGGGGAGCGATTTTTGAGCTACCTCCAACTAAGCACATTTTTTGTCATGGAGCCCTTGTAAAGTTGGGGTCAGTTGGATTGCAATCCCCCTACAAACCGTGCCAAAAAATCCCAAAGCGGGTTAGCCCACCAGCGAAATGAATTGATCAAGGGGGATCTATACCAGCGATCATCCGTTTTAAGTCCCGAAAAACCCCATAGTTTTGGCTGTGGAGGGTTACACGGGTCATGGCATTTACAGTTCCAGCAAAAAGCAAATTTGTGTTGTTTTTTTTCCGGAAGAGGTGCATAAAAGGGGCATTTCAGGGTAATGTGTTTTTTCCAAGAAGCTCTGCACATGCTGAAGTCATCATTGCACACTTAAGAAAAATAAAGCCCCACCAAAATTCACTATGGGAACTTGACCAAACTCATGATTTTCAAATTGGATGTCATTTCCTTTTTCGTTGGTTTGTAATAGTCCAATATTTTCTTCCACCTGGGAAAACAGGGAAGCTACTCGTAGCATGTTTTGTTACGGCAACCACTGAGCAATGAAAAGAACCTTGGTTGTTTAGGGTATTTAGGGGGATGAAACCTACCCAAATGAAATAGGAATTAGTTCATAAACCATGAAATAGGGATTGGTCCGGTTTTTGGGCAGGGGAATTTTCAAGTTGATGCAAAGTATCACGTCGCACGGTTTTCCAACTTCAGGTGTTTCCAACCTTGGAGGTTGGGAAGGTCATTCAACGCAGGAAGGGGTAAAATCAACCCCCCTATTCTCCTTGGAGGATCATCCCAACTTATTATTCAATTTGTTTCGGGTTCTCCGCGTCTTCAATTTTTCCCCAACATATTGGAGTTGTTTCCAAAGTTGCCCATGTGAGTCACGGTCGTTGATCATGGCTGTTTTACATGGGGAGGATCATTCGATAACTTGTAAGTTGTTAGGATCACCTGCATTTACAAGCCATGAATGGCCATTTGGAAGGGGTCCCACAACCCCAGGTCTTGGGGAAAACAACTAACCATAGTTATTAACCACTTTTTACATGGGATGATCTTCCAAGTATTGGATGCTTATGACGGGGTCCCACATAGAGTCGTTTTGTGTTTTTGTTTTCTGGAGATTTGAAATGGCACAAATCTACCGTTCATATTCGAAAGAGGCAAAAACACAAAGCCAGATATATTGAATCCAAGCAAATCTAAATTAGCTGGCTGGAGTACAAAAGATGACTGAAACACAAATTGAAATTGAACGTAGAAGCTGAAAAGCATGTGTTTTCCCAAAAATTGTTGTACGTATATTTTG
Source organism: Breviolum minutum Mf 1.05b.01 (assembly GCA_000507305.1). Classification (NCBI taxonomy): domain Eukaryota; class Dinophyceae; order Suessiales; family Symbiodiniaceae; genus Breviolum; species Breviolum minutum. The sequence goes on along the minus strand of DF242304.1, from coordinate 50,750 downwards.
TTCTAAATGGTGAAACTTCAAAGGTAATTTTTTTCCCCGCCAGTTGGGGGAAGATGGACCGAGTTGGATTCATGTTTTTCCCAACGATTGAACCCACAAGATGGGGCCCGCTAACTACTATAAGTGGATTTATCCCTAGTTATACCCATTTACAACCATCGTTAAATAGGGTTTGCTGGGGTTAAAAAACTGCCTTATAACTACGGGGGCCCCTTCTTGCACCACCTAGTTTTGATTGTTTAAGGTTGTCAACCCTTCACCGCTTTACAGCAATTCTGCAGCCATCGGACTTCAGGGTGCAGAATGTCACGCCTTGGTGTTCAACGTGCCTCTAGAGGATGGGTCCGTCTGAGTGGATGGTATCCCGGAAATTGAGCACATATATGGGTGTTGCCTTAAATGGTGGTACCCCCAAGTCATCCATTTTAATAGGGTTTTCCATATAAACCATCCATTTTGGGGTACAACCTCATCAGATGTAGTAGCAAAAATTAAAGTGGGTGTTTCCGAAAATAGGGGGAAAAACCCCAAAATGGATGGTGAAAATGATGGAAATTTTCCTATTAAACATGGGATGATTTGGGGGTAGCATTATTTTTGGAAACACCCATATAGAGAGTTTCCCGGCAGCTATTTTTTTCCTTTCAATCTAGAGTCCACAAAAACTCTCAAAATACCATCATCATGGTCAACAAACAATTGGTCAACATACATGTGTACAGCGGAAAAAAATACATGAAAAACATACCACACACCTCCTTGCTTGGCAAGACTTTTCTTATTTGGGGGTTTCGTTAAGGAACCGTGGGGGGATGAGTTTCTACTTCGGACCTGTGCTGTTCTTTATCACCCCAAAGAGTTGGAGTATGTCATTAGTGCTTGGACATTCATAGATAATAGGTGACGTGCCCAATGCCTATCAAACCGTGAAGGTACCTGAGATGCTTTGGGGCCTGCTGTTCATCCTTCGTTAACAGCGGGAAAAAAACAAATCATCGCCATTTTACTAAGGGACCTTAGTAAAAACCCTTCAATATCAACAGCGAACTAATGTTTGGTCTTTGGACCCAAGCTAAAACTACATGTTGTTTCCAACCAGTTCACCCACACCAACATGTTTTTTTACACGGACTTAAATCTGCTTGAGGTTCTATGGCTGAGGATGACCAAACAAATGCTGGATAGAAACCCAGTTTTCTCCATGAATTTCTCCGGTTTTTTGTTGGTTACGAAAAACACGCACCGGTCACCAACCACAGGAGTGCTGTCGCAGAGCACAACAGCGAGAGGATCATGAAGGGAATCTGAGGCGGCAAAAAGTTTCAAGTGCCTAAACAAACTCGGTGACGAAAATGGTAACTAAGTAACTATATAGTTAGTAAGTTGGGTGAAAAAACACCCTCTTTAGGGGACTTGTTTCCTTTCAACTTGCAGGGGTGAATTTCATTATAGTTATAACTTACAACTTCTAACTAGGAACCCCCACCACCTGAATTCTTAGGGGTTACAGCTTCCTTTGTGTTTTAGGGCTTAAAATTTAACTCCTTCATTTTTTCCAACGCGTGTTTTGGGGGTTCCAAAGGTACTTAGTAAAAAGTACTACATTTTTGCCACCTCATGGAAGTGTTTTTCTTAAAGAGACCCCGGTTTTCTCACAGATCTTTTTCAGTTGATAGGTGGGAGTTTTGAAGACATCTGGGTGGTGGCAACTCAAAGATCTGTTATTTTCACCCCTACTTGGGGAAAATTCCCATTTTGACGAGCATATTTTTCAAATGGGTTGACATGTTTTGAGACTCGGTTTTGTGGTTTCAAATATGTTTATTTTCACCACGAAAATTGGGGAAAGGATCAAAGTTGACGAATATTTTTCTGAAACCACCAACTAGAAAAGCTAAACGTTTTAGCCAAGGAACCCAAGTTTTGCCTTGTCTAACCACTTGAATGATTCCCCAGATATGTGGAACCTCCCACTTCAAAAGAAAGACACGGTGATTTAATTTCTCCAAGAGCTGCAGATGCTGCCAGTGGTGACTTCTCCCACCTGAATGTTGGCAATCCTACCCTGCCCGCACGGAAACAGCGAGAAAAAAATGGTGATGACTATGTTTATGTTTACACTCCTTAAAACGAACATATCACCAAAAAGATGGACAATTTCAATAGGACATACATCATCCAACCATTGATTTTCAGGGGACATGTTAATTTTCGGGGGTGTATTGTTGTAAAGCCTGCCTTCCTTATGAACCAAAATTCATCAAGTACCCTGTTCATGACTGTGTTTAACCCCCAGGAATAAAAACTACCAAAAAAATGCGGAAAAATTGCTTCCCCAGCCAGGGGCGGTAGTGCTCGACTGGTGATCATGAAATTGCACAAGATGGAGCAAGCAGTACCTTGGTGGTAGGGAAAATCAGGTGGGGAAACTAACGGGTCGCAGCAGTACCTTGGTTTTTTCTTGGGGATGATTCATCCTATCCAGTTATATTTACCGGGATTTTAATAATAAGCTAGATGTTGGTTTCCAAGAATTTTTTTTTAATGTTCTACCCCCAAAATGTGGGGAAATGATGATCCCCAAATTTGACTAGTATAGCATTTTTTCAAAATTTGGGTTGGTTGAAACCAACCACCAACTCGAAAAAAACCGGGTGGTGGTTTCAAATGTGTTTTATTTTCAACCCTATTTGGGGAAGATTCCCATTTTGACGAACATATTTTTGCAAATAGGTTGGTTCAACCACCAACTAAGAAAAAAAACGTCGGGTTTTTTTTTCGCGAGACTTTACCAGCCTCAACAACAAGAACCCCCTTCAGATCGACCTCTCTGAGGTCGATGATTCCGAGGTGCGGGGGAAAACTCGCAGATTTTTTGGGGGTGGATGTGAGGAGAGTTGCTTTTTTTTTTTTCAGGGTGGTTGTTTATTTCATAGCAAGATGTATGGGATTATTTATGACTTTGGTTATAAAAGGGTCATTATTATAGGAACCCCATATTCGGTATAGGTTGGTGGGCCCAGGATATGGGGATTGGTTCATAAAGCCATTATTTTTTGGATCCCTATGGAACACCAACAGGATTTCCTGGAATGTAGGTTTTGAACCTTGCCTCAGGAGAGATTGTCCCAAGGTTCTACCCGAACAGCCCCCTTGAGATTTGGTGAAGTTGTTTTTTGATTTTAAACTCACGAAGAGTTACACCATTAGTAGGGGACCTAAGTTTTACCTAGTTGTTTTAAAGGTTGAAATGCCGAAATGCCATATTTTGTGGAAAGCGGGGGATGAAACATACGTAAAGTGGTGCGTGTTTGTTGGTTTGGTTTGATTTTTGTTTTACCTCAGCTAAGTAAAGAAATACATCGTTTGAAACTTTAGACTTTTGGGGGAGTGACAACTCTTGAGTCAGACAACGGAAGATTACCCATGGGTGATTTTGATGTACCAAAGAAGATGTGTTTTTTTTGTTTCGGACGCTTCTGGTTTTTCATTCATCTGCCGAAAAAATTCTGAAGATTCCAGGTGTTTTGGGAACCGCATCCATCTCTCGCGGGGGCGTTAAACGAGGTACTTGGAGGATGAAATCCCAGTTGACAAGTGGTTAGGATCACCCCCAATGTATAAGCCATGAAGTTTGGCCATTTGGAAGGGGTCCCACAACCCGATCCTTAGGGGACAACAACGATCACCATGGTTATTTCTCCTCGCAACAAGTGGGGATGATCCTCCAAGTATGGACTCATAAGCCGAAGCGGATGACTCCAGATCATCGAAAGGGTTTGGGTTGGGGAGTGCAATACTCTACACCCCTTGAGCCCCCAAAATGACGACTCTATTTTTGAAGGTCTTCTTGGATGCCCAAATTTCAAAGCCCAAGGAAGGCCATCAGACGCTTTGCCACTACGGGAAGCGAGTTTTTTTCCTCGCTGATGGGCCAATGTCCCGGGAGGACGGTGATCTAGACTGGGCGGGAGTGCAGGCCTGGATCCTCCTATCTATGCAGCTGGGAATGATGCCCTCGGAGGGCCTTCCGCTTCATCCGCTTTGTCTTGGAGCAGAAGGACCACTTGCTTCAACAGCTCCACAAGAACAAACACGACTCCTTGAAGAGCTCCTGAGAAAGATGCTCCAAGCTTTCAATCGACCGACATGATTCAAAGTGACTTGCCTTGATGCCTCTTGCAGTGCACGCCGTTGTGGCGCGAAGCACATTTTTGGAAGCTGCGATGAGGTCTCGAGAGATACGCACAGACACAGAGATAGATAAGGTAGGTAGGATTGGTTGATAGATAGATACAGAGTTAGATAGAGAGATGGATAGCCAGCTAGCGAGGTCGATGCATAGATAGATAAGTAAGTGTGTAGACTCACAACAACCAACCACCACCGCCTTGTGCGACTACTGGTATAAGCCCAAGATACATTTTTTTTAACAAAATTTGCAACATGTTTTTTTAATTCATGAAAAACCTTCGAGTTTTCCACAAAGTAAAAACTATTCAAAAAATCATTGATATTATTCACCCAAGTTTTGGTTTCACATCATGGAGGGTTTTCCTTCCCCACCAGGGCATGATCGAACCCTTGGCATCCCGCCTTTCCCAGACCTTCGCTCGTGTCAAAGTGCTGGAGCCTTCGGAGCTCTCGGCCGAAGCGCGACGATACCGCGATGGTGAAACTCACCAGGCGGCGCCCGGTGGAAGACGAGGGAAGACGACATCACGAAGGGTGAAGTTTTTGTTGCTTGAATGGGGTTGATTTTGTTGTCCAATTTTGTTTGGGAACCTTAAATTCGGAAGAAGGTTGATGTAAAGAAAATGTTCACCTCTTTTTCCAGGTGGGACTCCGCAGGTTCTGGAAGGGGATAAGTCTCATATTTTTGTTTGGGTTGTTTTTGGGGAGGCACCCAAAAAAAGGAACCCCAAAAAAGGAGGTGAAGTTTTTGGGTGATTTTTTTTAAGGGAACCGCTTGCGATAATTCATAATGTTTTTTCGAAGGAAATGAGTATGTATCATTGCTATACCATAATTCCTCCCTAGTTTTGACAAGATTTATACTCAGAGTTTTTTCGAAGCATTACGATGCATGTTACATCCTTAATCCTCGATCTTGACACAGGGGTTGATGTTGCAGGTCCTTCCCCAAAACTGCATGCCTAGTTTGAGCCATCGCATCGTTAAGATGTTCCGTAATTTGGAAGTCCCCACGGTGTTCAAGTGACCAACTAAGGTTTTTTTGAATTTACGGGGAAAAGGATTCCCAATTTGACCCAACTTTGATTATCGTACATAGACAACAAAAAAATAATGGGTAGGGGGAAAAAAAACACCTACTGTAGCCGATGTTTTCTTGGTTGACATTGTTTTTTCGGGGGGGTTTTCGATCCAAGCTTTATGGATGCATGCTGCATGGCAATCCCCTGATTTCCTTCCAGTAGAAACGTGACCAAGGAGGATTCCTCGATGTTGATGACAACCGACATTCACCAAAAAACCATGAGCATTTCAGAGGAGATCATTCACCAAAAATTGACTTCACTAAATGTGTGGGTTCAATGATTTTGGATGTGCGCAAATTGAACCTCATAATGGATTAGCTGAAGGTGTTTTAAACAATGTTTCTTAAAGTTAAATCACCATCTCGAAATATTTTCTCTCCCTTTCTTGTTCCTCTCACAAGTAGCGATGACTCGCAAGCAAGTCTAGGTATTTGAGAAATGGAATGATCCTAAATCGGTGCACCAGTTTTGTCGTAGGGTTGACTGGGTTCAAAAGATGTCCCACCTTTTTTCCCTTCGAAAATTCAAGCAGATTCTTGGAACATACCCCAAGTAGTCCAAAATCGATTTGGAACACAGCTCTGAAATCATCTCAAGATACATACATTGTGAGCATCCATTTGAGGATGGAACAACGTAAGAATTTACATCAATCAGAAACTGAACCAAAAAACCATCATTTTCAGCAACGTATACTTGATAAACAAAGCATCTCAACTTTCAAGGATATTAGTTGCATCTTCACCCCCCACCCACTCCGCCACCTAGGATGCAATCGTCACAAATGAAGGTTTACAGTAGTTCCGGATTTTTCGACCCTAAAAATGTCATCCTGGTAGTGATATGAGTATTTCTTGGGGTGATCTTCAAGGCCTTCAAGGGATGAGATCTTCAGGTGAAAAGGAAAGAAAATACATGGGGATCACCTAGGTGGAGGTTTCAAATATGTGTTGATTTTCACCCCGAACCCTTGGGGAAGATTCCCATGTTTGACTAGTAGTATGTTTCAAATGGGTTAGTTCAAACACCAACTAGAGTTTGACCATCAAAAGATTAACCCGCCTAAAGCAGCCAGCACTTTGGCCATGGCGCGGTTTCACGCCATGCCACGGCTGACAAACTCCTGCAAGGGTCTTTCAGGAGCTATTTGGAGGTATAAAAATGATTGAAAGATGATACCCCCAGCTGATCATCCAATTTTCGGAAGTGGTTAGTAACCATGGTGAGTGTTGTTGTCCTTGAAGGATCGGGTAAAAGTCTAGTTATGGTTTGGTTGACCCCCCTTGATCACTAAGAAGCACATTATCCATCCAGTGAAAAACCCGATTCTCCCAAGGGGGTGTGGCGGGAGGTGGGTCTTAAATTTTATCACCTTCGAAGGCTTCAAATGAGGATCCATGGTGAGGATCAATGTAGGTAACTTTCACCTACTTACAGAGATACATACCTGGACCTTCCAGTTTGGGTGCCAAATGGTTCCTAAAGGGTGTCAATTCACCATCCCTTTCTGTTTAATTGGAACCCTTTGCAAGGTGCTGGTACAGATACGGTAAATTTGGGGGGTTATTTCACCTACTCACCTTTTTACGAACTTCCTAACAAACATCCAAGTGTACTACCACCATCTTTTTGCCAATTTGTTTCTTCAAAATAGATGCCAGGCATGGCTTGTTCGAAAACATGCTAAGTTGAGACTTCCAACAATGTGTGAAGATTCTTCACCCCAAATGGGGATGTGTTAATCCAATTTGAGGAGCCCAAAATCCCTGAAAGTCAGTTTGACAAATTTAGAGAGAAATAGTCGTCTGGAATTTGTTGATTAAAAAATCTCTACAAAGAATCATGTATTTTTTCCAAAAGTTTTTTTTTGGACTGGGTGGGTCAAGGTGGTTCAACCACCAACGAGCCGATTTGTGTTGCGCAAATACGCTCCCGTGAGACTAAGAGCTCGCACCTAAAAAAAGATGGCGGACCCCAAAAGAAAAAGGCAGATGTCTTCCAATCATCAATTTTCAGGTGCTTGTTTGTTAGTTTCAGGGAGGCTATTGAGTTTTGAATGCATTCATCAGAGATATGGTTCATATTAGACAAAATCCGCTGCTTGGAACACAATGCGAGTACCGTCCAAGCATTTGGTTAAAGCAAGATTCTGAACCATCACTGGGTAGGGCCCGGGATATTGCGCGCTGTTGTTGCGCTGGCACGGCATCCGTTAGCTGGTATCACGGCGCTGTCGTTGCCACTGCCGTCTTGAAACAGATCCAGGGCTTGGATGGGTCTACACTTCCCGCATGGCGCCGTTATATGGAGACCCTGACGCTAGAAAAAATCTGACTTATAGCCACGAACTGTGAATGATTGTTGCACGCCCCGCCCTCAGTGAATTCCATTTATTAGGTTCTTATTCTCTGTCTATATTTATTGGAAAGTGGGTAAAAGGGTCAAGTTGGGAACTCAGCACAGAACCAAAGGTAGCGGAACCTGCAGACAAGGGGCCCTTCCCACACACACCGGGCCTCACTCAGGCGTCGCTCCATTGAATCTCGGACTGGTCGCATCCTCAAGCTCAGTCAGTTGAACAAACAAATGCAGAAATATTAACGAGAGAAACGGCACAAGGACAACAAAAGTGCGAGAGAACGGCATGAAAAGTAGATTGACAAAAAGTTGCCACCCTGCGGGGTGGTGTTTTGAGGTAAAAACAAGGCTGGCTCTCGCAATTTTTTTATTGTACCCTTTTTTTCGGCACTTAGCGTTTTTGCGCGGTATGGCCCGCGAGCGGCGCGAATCCACGGAATTGAAAAAGTTGTTCCTTTCGCGCTCCCCTTTTCAAACGCTGCGTGGCGCCCTTGCTTTTCAAAAATTTCCTGGTCGACAAATTTTGAGGAAACGACTGTCCTCTATACATGCTGACTTGCGCTGCCAAGGCACCTGGGTGCAGACCAGGTCTTGGTGCCATTGTTCCTGCCGACGGCACGCCTGCAGCTGGGGGCTGAAGCCGCATCTTCCTGCCAGGAGAGAGTGGAAAAGCACAAAGAAATGGTTTTTGATGCAAAAAGAATGCGAAAGGCGAGCAGCTCGCTTGGGATGTAATGTTGGATTCTGATTGGTATGAGGAGTCCCCCCCAAACAATTTAGGGGGTCTGTTTAATGAGGTCCCTATTACTCCGACCCTTTCCACTAATCAGACTCCTGCATTACAATGAATAGGTTTTGTTGCACAGCATACCAAAGAGACAATAGGCTTAAAGAATTCTATCCTTGATTCATTTAACATATTTAACTAAATCATGAAAACATGAGCTGAGCTGCGCTTGACCTGAAAGATGATGAAACAAGAGCCTTGTCCTTTGTTTTGTCCACCAATGATGATCCAACTCCTAACCAAAAAACATCCGCTGATTTCGAGATTCCTCATCTTGCCCATTTGGGCCAAACCCATCCTGGAAGCGCTCAAGCAGCAGCATCCTTTGCTCGCTCGGCGCATCTTCCTGTGGCTGAAGTGGTGTGGCAGCCCAGGGCACACAGTGTCAAACAAAGGTGGTTTGGAGGGGAAAAAGTCATGGAATGGCATCGGTTCAGTCTTGTGGCCGCCCAGCATGAGGCATCCCTCAACATCAAGCACTTTAGATTTGTGTAAGTCTCGTCCATTCTTCAAGCAGCCGACGTTCTTGCAAAGCCGTTTTCGAATTCCGAGAAGTGGAAGAGAGTCGCGAATGTAGTAGCGGTATGGCCTGCGTCCCCCATCCGCCAGGCTCAAGAAAGAAAAGCCTGCCCTGGAAGTACGGGCCAATTCCTCCGAAGCTTACGATCGAGCGTTGGTGGAGTTCTGCTGTGGGCCGGATGTCACGAAACCCTCGAACGAACATGATATCCGTATAGGGGACTTGTGGAGGTCATTGGGACAAATCCTTCAATCAAGATTCTAGTGTGGGTTAGCATTCCTTGCGCGGGGGGAACACCTTGGATAGGGTAACATCAATTGGTATTCCAAAAGATATGGGCTCCAATGGCCGAGTTTATCAACTCAATCCACAATCTCCAACCCTACTCGCCTTAGAACGGCCAACTGGATGTGTGTACTGGAAGTTTGTCAGAGTGAGAAAATTCACCCATAGGACAAACCTTGATTCGCTCAAGTTCGACGGTTGTATGTTGGGCATTGCGAATTTTATAAGGATGGAACCCCTACGAGAAACTCATGGACGATTGCATCTAATTGTCATGAAATAGCTCATTACTTTAGCAACTTAAAGTGTTCTGGAGATCACAGTCATGCTCAAGGAAGGGGTGAAGACCTTAAAACTACTGAAAACTATAGGTTTGATTTCACTGATCGAGTACATAACGCCTTTGCAGTTCTCGCATTCAGCTTCCAGCCGCCGTTGCAATCATGGCCAAGACCACTCAGTCAGGAGACCGAGTAGAACCTGTCTGGTTCTATGGAGGCTCGTGCCGCCGAGATTATTCCTGTGGATGTATAGGAGAAGTGATGGAAACCGTTGTCATGCAGGATGACGGAGGAGACAACCAACGATCGCTTCGCCTGATTGTTGTCGTGGGCAGCCGGTAGAACTACTGGTCAAAATATATCAAGAGAGTAAAAGATTTTGTTGGAATTGGCCACGCAGCCGGCTGAGAGAAAAAGAGCAGGGCTCAAACCGGGTTGCTTGCGTGGTCACAAGCATGTAGTACTCGGTGGCTCCCAACGCTTAATGCATAGCAACTACATATTTGGGTTGGCTGATAACTAGAACTAACCCTTCGAAGTTGGTTTCAAAAATTCCACTAAATAGCTCGCGAACGTTAATAACTACGATTTTCGCCACCAAGTGATCATCATGGTGGTGACAAGCCGACATCCTTGGATCAAGTTTCGTATCAGAAGGTACCTCACTTCATTAGGCAGAGCGATGAAACTGCCAGCTCCTCACCCGAAAAGGTGCTGAAAGGTAACGGATTTTGCTTGAAAATGCTGAAAGAATTCAAGCCTCAAAATGCCGAAAGAAGTCTGTTTGTTGGGACTACCGGAAAATTTGCCTAAATTTGGTTTGTTTGACCCATCTTAGGCCCTATGCCGGAAGGTTGCAGAATGATAGGAAACTTTACCCACAAGTAGCTTGGAGTATACAAGATGGAATCTGAAAAAGCAAACAATCTTCAAAATAACCAAAATATGAACATTGCAATTGGTGGGACTTTATTTTTTCCTGAACGTACCACTTATAAATGAAACTATAGCCCTTGATATCGCCCCTGTAGAGTTGTGGGCCCCTACTTATTGCTTGTCTTTGGGCTCGCCTTGTGGGTTGGTAACTTATCCAAACGCCCCGTCACCAGGAGCTCCGGGCCTCGCGCTGCAAAGTTCCAGTTTGTCGCTTGAAAAGCGGCGATGTGTGGTCGGAAGTTTTTCGGATTTTTTTTTCAGACAAGAAAACCTTGGTAAACCACCACTTGGATGTCCTGGTGGAAGTTAGGATCAATGGTCCATAAGTTGGTTAAAACCCCAATATACCCGATAATAAAGAAGATAGAACCCATTGATCTTAACCATTGATCCTACCTTCCTGGGACATCCATGGGGAATATTTTCCAAACATCTTATGCAAATCTAATGGGTTCGACTTTGTTTGATTCGATACTTTTTTTCGCCTACTGAAAGGGGACGTTATCCACCAAGAATTGTTACCAAATAAATTTGGCAGGAGAACCCAGCACTGAAATCGAAAAAGTTCTGAGATGTTTCGTTTTGCGACAAGCGAATCAGCAAGGGAAATAACCATTTCCATGTCCATGACGAGGAAAGGGTCGTACTTGGTTGGGATAGTTGAGCTGCGGTTGATGCATCACTTGGATTTGTTTTGATATGGGTTTTTTACGGAAGTATTTTATAGTAAATCACCATTAAACTCACCACCATTTGGGGTTGAAGTCCCAACGACTTTTTCCGTGATGGGCTAGATACGGCTCCAAATTCTAACGAATGGTGGTGAAAAGTAAGGGAATCCCCCCCAAAAAATAGCCTTTAAATAGGTTGATTTATCATAAATTGCCCAGATAATATCAACAGGTTTGAAGGACTTTTGAGAAATCCAGCTCCACCCTGAAAACATATTGAAAGTCCATATGAAAAATGGGATATTCAGATTCAGATATTCTCCTTTTTGCATGGTGCAGGAATTTTGCCATCAACATTATCAACAGTCTGGCCCGATGCTTTGTTTGAAACAGGCTTCTCCAGAGTTCTGACCAACAACTTGGGGCAAAACTGCAACCAATTTGAGATTGGAACCTATTTCGGGGGTAACCTTTTTTTTTAGGTGGTGGCAACTCAAATATTTTTTATTTTCCACCCCTACATGGGGAAGATGAACCCAATTTGACTCCCCATATTTTTCAAGTGGGTTGGTTCAACCACCAACTAGTTTTGGAGGGATACCAATCAGTTTCTCGGGATAATGGTACTACACAACAGGCACCAATTACGTTAAAAAACACTGCATTTTTTACCCGCACAAAACACGTACCAGATATTCCAGGCGTAGCCGGGACCCATGTTTTGAACGGGATTTCCCTTATAACAGTGCATTGTTTGGGTTGGCAATAGAAGGTTGCAGATTTGTCCCATATACATTTTCGGAAAGAGGCCGCCACAGATGGTACCAAGCTGGATCTAAATAGTGGTGAAACCAGGGTTTGGCGGTTTGATTCAGGGCCAAAGCTACAACCCTGTAGTACAATGACCCTTGTATTCATCCCCAATTTCGATTTACGTGGCTCCCACTAAAGTTTACTGAAACATGTAGTTATGGAATACGCGGTTTCAAAACCACTCCATTAGAATGTCTGATCTACTTGCTGGGGTTCATGGTGGATATTTTTTGGTTTGAAAACATGGGTGTTTCCAAAAATAATGGCACCCCCAAATCATCCATTTTAATAGGGTTTTGCATTATAAACCATCCATTTTGGAGGCCCGCCCCTATTTTTTGGAAACATCCACATTTTCATCCCCCTGAAACAAAGTGGATGGAATGATCACCACTTTGACAACTTCGTTTTTGTTTTTCGAATCATGTACTTCCAAACCACCCAGGCCATCTAGCCTGCAGTAAAAAATCCCATCCTCAAGGCATGGCTTGGGCGTTTTTGCCGAGAATTCTTTTCTGAAGGGCGACGTTTTGGAAAAATCGCCATGTCTTTGGATTGCGCCACTCGGTTGGTTTCGCCTTCGAAGTTTTCGACGTTTCGGTTCCGAGGTTGTTTAGGGGGGTGTTTAGGGGGAAGTAAGTGGGCTATTTAACAAAAACATGATACTGATACCCTCCTGTGGCTTCTTGTAATCCCTGGTTTAGCCGGATAGTATGTCATCCCGTGTTTACTGTACTAATCACCGCTCAAACACGGTAGGGGGCCCCCTGACTATTGTAAGTGGATTTATTCCTCGGTATACCCTATTACAACTGGGGTCGAGTTATTAGGAACTACAGTATACTTCCTAATTCTAACCATTTGGGGGAACTATACTGGGTACCATTACGTATGCTGGGTTATTGAAATGGGATATACTCAACTTCATTTGCAACTTGGGGGGCTCATTACTGTAGACATGATGCACGTTCATTTTGCTTCCCACCGGGCCGGTTCCCTCACAAAAGCGTGCCTGAAAATCAATGGTTGGAAGATGGTTCGGTCTATTTTCAGCTGTGTTGGTTTCAGGCAGGGTGATACATCTCACTAAAATTCAGCACTTTGTGACCCATAGGATGGGACTGGTATATTTCTGGTATATTTACCTACATGAATGGTTGTGGTAAATTAGGTAAATATACCCCCATGGATGCTATGGGTTCTGGGGAAAGATTTACGGAAGGATCTCAAGGGGTTTTTTGATGTGGTAATTTTTGTTGACCGTTTCGGAACTTCCCCTGAAAATCAATGGTTGGAAAATGTATTTTCTACTGAAATTGTGCCTTTTTTAAGGGACATGTTAGTTTTCGGGGATGCTATACAAATGAATTTTATAGGCTGGCCATTAGATAGTTTCTAAGGTGCCCAACACGCCACATGTGGGTCGGTTTGTGAAATTCATGTCGGTGCTGCCTATGAGGAAAGCGTCCATCCCTGTGCATCACGCGAAGTTGCTTGGCTCATCCAGGTTGATTCATAAGGTCAAGAAACGGGAGAACTCCCTTGGAGGTCGTTTCAAAATTAGGGCGATACTTGGTGGCTTATGATTACTTTCCGGTTTCTAAGTTACACGTTGGGTTATAAACATAAGTAACCCTTGTAAGTTGGTTTATGAATCCCCCTAAAGTAGGTGAGTTGCAACCCAACTTACTGGGGTGATTTTTTGGGGGTAGGGCATCTTGGCGGGCTCAAAAAGTTCACTTTCATCACCTTGTTGCCTCCGCTAAGCGTAGCGATGGCACTACTGGGGGATGGGTTTGCCTACCTGGCGAAAATGGTAGTTAACGATCGTTACCAAAGGTTTTTTGGTTCAACCAACTCAAAGGGGTGAGAAACTATAATAGTTATAACCCAACTTGTGACTACCTTAGGACCCAAAAAGCACTAAATTGAAGTTTTTAAGCCCTAAAAACATGCTTAACTAGTTATACCCCTTGAAAATTCAGGTTGTGGGTTCCCAGGGTAGTTACTAGCTAATATGATATAGATTGTTTGACCAGAAATCACTTCATAAAAAGTCAGGTTTATTGCTTGGAACCTTGTTTTTTCACACATCTTCATGGAATGAAGTGCCTTTTTTATCATCAAAAAAGGAAGGAATTACTAGTAAACACCAAGTATGCAAAACTCCTTTAAAAATATCCCCAACATTAAGTACCGTTTTTTGTAAAGCAACTGGATTGCTTGGTTCAAGTTAATGGAAATGAATGGCAACTTGTTTTCCAGGTACCACAATACTGATACACTGATTCGTTCATTTCTGTTTCTCATTTTCCCAGCTTTGATACTGAAATCCCTTATGGCTGAGCCATATCAATATTTTTGTTTCAACGTCTCAATCTGGCATTTTTTGTCATCCCAGATTCTAAGAAAGAAACAGATTCGTTGAGAACGTTTCAAGGGAATCCGAGCCCCAAGTGGCACAACAATCCAAGCTGCGACTTTGATTTTTTTTCAGTTGGAATGTTCTGCCAAAAAAATACTTGTTCCCACCCCCCCCAGCTTCCCAAGAAGGAATCACCGGTTTTGGGCGGGATTTGAAAGAAAACAACTTGCTTCAAAAAACAAGAAAGAACAAACGAATCTCTTTGCCCCCCAAAAAAATGAAAATATCGAACGAATTTTCGAGGAAGTCAGATTCTATCGACCTTTTAGACTATCTCTTTGATCCACAAGGCATGGATGGATGGGCTGGTGGACGTAAGATGGTCATCCTGTGGTGTGTGCTTGGTTGAAAAAGATGACAATTACTGCAACTGTAACCAAGGGAAGGAAGGTAATTAGAACCCCCAACCAATTTTTACCCAATAATTTCAGTCTATATATTTCACATGCCAAAGTCCAGGTTTACCTTGAAGGATTTCTCATGTTTTCTCGCTTCTTCATGGATCCGTAGGCGCATCATCCATCTCCGACTCAACGGTCAGGTAGTGTTTCAAAGAGTAGCTCCAGCGAGGTGGGAAATCATCGTCGTGGTTCATGGATTTGGCCAATTCGGTGTGTTGTTGTTGTTGTTGTTGTTGTTGTTGTTGTTGTTGTTGTTGTTGTTGTTGTTGTTGTTGTTGTTGTTGTTGTTGTTGTTGTTGTTGNTCTTGTTATTGTTCTTGTTGTTGTTGTTCTTGTTTTGTTTTGTTTTTTGTTCTTGTTTTGTTTTGTTTTTTGTTCTTGTTCTTGTTCTTGTTTTGTTTTGTTTTTTGTTTGCAACTTGGAGTTTTTGGAATAATATGTTTGGTGATATGATCTTTATTTGTTTGTTTAACGGATGTTTGATTTTTCTAACCATGGGGATTTTGGTAAATCACCATATCACCGGTATGGCTAGGGATAAATGGTATATTTTCGGGCCACTTTTCTTGGCCAACCGAAAAGTTTTTTGAACAAAATCTGAGTAGGTTGGGTTTTTTCACCGACTTAATAGATGATTTGAGAAGGATTACACCCTGGGAAGGCCAAGATGGACCCTAAAAAATGATAGTTTGGAAGAGGATGTTTCAACTATACGGATGTTTAGTGTTCATGTTAGTTTTCGGGGCTCTAATTACTTAATACAGTATGGAAAAAAGACTTTGATATCAACTTTATATCAACCAACAGTTCAACAGGCATTGACTTAAAGGTTATAAGCCAGCTTACAAAACCATCACCGATCACTACCATCAAGTTGAACGAATTAGATGTTTCTACATCAACATTTTCCATCGTACAATTTTTTAGGAGGGTCTTGACCCAAGAATCCGCGGTCAAGGTGTCCCTTTGCCTCCTTTTTTATTCACACTTCGCAACATTTTTTTGTCCAGGAGCGTTTGCTCTTACCACTTGGTTTTGGTGAGGGTGTCTTAGTTGGGGAGGTTGAACCACAACCTTTTGGTGAGCGCAGGTGTTACCCCGGAAGTTTTCTCCAGTTCTTGTTACCCCTGAAGTTGGGCGAAGTTGGGCCCCAACACCAAAAAGCAAACGTCTTCCAACATGGAATTTGTTCAGGGGCGATTTGTTAAACTTCCAGGGAATATCAAAGTTTCGCTGGGGATTTATCCCGCTTCATGTCGCGGATGGTGTTTTTTGGGGGATGTTTTTTTTGTGGTTGGAGGGTGGGGATCAGTTTCGTGGCGTTTCCAAAATGGATTGGAAATTGTGTTTTCGTGTTCTTTGAAGATTGTGATGAGATATTTTTCTCCCTGAAACCTGACTAAAGAAGCTGAACCCCCCCCCCAAAAAAAAAGTTTCGGGTGGTAATTACCGGCAGACCAATTTTGCCGGTTTCCTTTGGGATTTCAACTCGGGGCCTGTTTTTCAGCGGGGGGGTTTACATGCTGTTAGTTGTTACGTTGGGATTCCCCAAGCCTAAAAATGTCATGTCTCTTTGGTGACGGTTGCATCATGGGAGGGGTAGATCCAACCCGTATATGATTTGTGAAACTTGCAAAAAAGAAGGAAGTCCCCCCAACTCTCGCGGAATTTTGTTCATTGCTATGAAAAGTCGCAGTTTTTGTAAGGGACCTGAGGTCTAGTGTCAATTATCACATATGGGACATTCCTTGTCATGGTCAGTTTGCCAAAGACCCAGCAACTGAATGATATGCTTTTAGAGTTTCAACTTAACAAATAGATCTAGCACAATAAGGCAGTCAGAAAACCATCTAGTTACTCCCAGTGGTCATGCCAGTACTACACTCGGATTTGTCAACATACTTCAAAAACCAGAACTTTTCTCAAGAAGCCCACCAAACACATGCATTTGCTTCCATTTCATTGGGTCACAATATTGCGGGTAATGATTTTTCTAAGCTTTACTCCTGACTTCAATTGAGTTTGTTCCCCCTTTGTAGTCCCAGACACAGGTTTTCTCCGGGTTTTTTCCCACCACCTTTCCCACTCCGAAGGTTTGTCGTACAATCACAGCGAAGATGCCAATGCCAGCTACAAGGCTCCACGTTAAGAAGAAAGAATCTTGAAGAAAGGAGAAAAGAGCATGGTTATTATGTGTGTGTGTGAGGGATATTATAGGTACGTATGAGGGTGCCTTATGTTAATCTGGTGCCCCACCCGAGATGCTTCTTGAACCTATCTGTGATCATGACCTGTTCACGGCGCCGAAATGAAGTCAGCTTCCGTGCGTGGGGCCGACGGTTGGTCGTACGGTGAACTCAAAATGCTGCCTCTTTCTTCCTTTAGGGCATTGGCCAGTATTTTTCAATGGATTGAAGACCACAAGCAATGGCCTTTCCTGCCTATCTCAATGGTTTCTCGTCTTGCTTCGTTAAAACAAACATTGCAATCCCCAGTTGGGCTGACTTGCGGCCCATCACGGTTGCAGCCTCATTGTATCGTCTGTGGGCCCGAGTAAAGTTCTTTGCAACGTCTCCGTGCAGCCACGGAATCTGATGACACCTACTGCCTTCGACTCAGGCAGTGTCTTACACTCCAGGGCCAGCAGAATTCTTGGGGTTCTCAAGGACCGAGGTGCTGTTTTGGTTCGTGTTAACCTACCCACCACGACCATTTGGAGTGGGAACCCTATCAACCTTCCTGATCCACAACTGGCGAATTTTTTGGTATAACTGTTACCCTCCAGGGAACTAACATATCCCCCAAACATGGCATTTTGAAGATGATTTTTCCTTTTCCCAAGGTGGGATATGTTAATTCCCTGGAGGGTATGTATTTGTTATTTTGAGTTCCAGGGGTATTATTGGTAATTACATGTAAGAATTATGGGGTATACACAGGATATATGTCCATTTGTCCCATTCTGGGGTAAAAAAGCCAGGTAGTGGTTTTAAATATCCCTTTATAAAGGGGTTGGTTCAACCACCAACTAGACTGTATGTATTCCTTGAACCCAACTGACCTCTATTTTTAGGCTTTGACCCATTTTATGGGTCCAACGGGCCCCATTTGGGTTCTAGGTTGTAACAGAAAACTACAAATCCCTTCCCAATGGGATGTTGAGTCCTTTAGTGGTTAATTGATTTTCACGTTTCTACTTTGGACTTTATAAGTGTCTTATGTATGGTTTGGATAAGTCCCTCATGGGGTTGCCCTGCCCTTTTGAATATATGATGGTGTTTTTAATCCCAAATTAGCTACAGTAAAAGGTCCCTGTTCACTGTTGGATACTGTACGTGGATAAAAATTCCTGGTTATACCCTAGTCTTTTACAACTGAGGTGATTTGTAAGGTTTACGGTAGTATACTTGGCACCCCAGTACTAAAACCCAGTTATGTACCGGATTTCATTTGTTTTGATGATGAAAATCGGCTGTGCCATGCTTGGGCGGAAATTTCCAATGAAACCTGAATGTTTGACCCGAGTATGATCCAACTGAGCAGTAACCAAAATCCTTGCTGTTTAGTTCATTATCAGGACTCCTATGGACCAACCAGTAGAATGGCATCTCATACACCCTCGAAGATTAACATAGAACCTGAAAATGATGGTTTGGTTCAGATGAATTTTCCTCTAAACCGGGGTGTTTTTGGTTTTGTTGGCGTTGCGAACCAATGGGGTTGGTTCATCCGACCACCAATTCGGTTGGATGGAGCCAATGACTCTGGTTACAGACTGCAATGGAAGGATTCCCATAAGGGACTGGTATATTTACCTAGTAATTTACCATAAAATCAACCATTATGTAAATATGCCTTCATGTCATATATTTCGGAAGATGAAAAGTGGCAATGCTTTGGTACTGTTGAATTGTGCCCAGATCACACTACTTCACTTGGTGGCTCATGGTAGTTAGTAACTAGTTGTAAGTTGGGTTTTAACCCTATTTGGGTTTTTCTCAACCAACTCGCAGGGCTGAAAAACTATAGTTCGAACCCAACTTGCT
This sequence comes from Breviolum minutum Mf 1.05b.01, assembly GCA_000507305.1. Taxonomy (NCBI): domain Eukaryota; class Dinophyceae; order Suessiales; family Symbiodiniaceae; genus Breviolum; species Breviolum minutum. Next base: position 31,948 of record DF242304.1, on the reverse strand, counting down.
AAAAACTATAGTTCGAACCCATTTTCGCCACCAAGGACTGATTTCCGTACCCCGCACATCTCACAGGTCTATTTAGATGACCCTCCACTGTTACTCTTCAGAGCCATCCGGGATATCTCCTGCGGGGAGGACGGGGCATTCAGCGCCAATGATGGTTTCGGTGAGTTTCATGGAGGTTGAAAGTCCATGTCAACACAAATCTTCAATCCAAACAACCAGCTTTGAATAGATGTTTAAAGGCCCATTTCCCTTGTAAAGATTTGGTTCATCATCCAATTGAAACAACCATTTACAAACGGATGTCTCAGGTTCCAGTTCAGATACATGTGCATTGTTTCCCGCATCGAACTGTCCACGGTTCGCTCAAAAATCTTCGTTGAAAAGCCATTCCTTTGCACAAAAAAACATCCAGGGTCTTTCCATCGATGTTTCTCCCAGAGAGGTTGACCAGCCACCCACGTGTTTTTTTGACCTAAAAAAAGGTCGAGCCCTGGAAGAAACAACTATTAAAATAATAGAAACCCCAAGTTTGGATCTTTAAGATTCCCTACTTTCAAAAAATCGTCGAAGAATTTGTATTAAAAAAACTATAATTTCAAAACACCCTGGAAAATTAACATGGAACCTGAGAATACGGGCTGGCTGGAAGAGGAACATCATCTGAACCAAACCATCATCCTCACGTTCTTTTTTTTTGGAAAACAAATACCTCCCTTCTTGACCATGCGGATTTTCGCTTCGTGGGATGCGCTGGCATATTCAGCCTTGGTCGGTTCAATGAGATGCCGGCAGCGGAGTGTGGAGATTTGGTGGTGGCTTCGTGAACGTGAGAAGCATGCGCTCTGGAGCCATCAGTCTGACAAGGAGGCTGCGTTGATCCTTAGCCCCCCTGAAAACTATTGAAATCTTACACCAACATGATGCTTCCAAAGTCAGAAATTGCGGGAGACAAGACTGGATTTCTTCACTGGCAGGCCCATCCACAGTCCCATCCACATTCGACGACTTCATTAGTCCGTTTGCTTCGAGCCAGGCGGTCCAGTTGAGTTTCCCGAACATTACCCCAGCTTCGTACCAGATAGCTGGGATTCTCATGCAGGTGGACTTCATAGTCATCACACCCTTGCAGCAAGGCAAAGGCTGCCACAGTGGAAGATGCATTGAGTATGTCACATGCCAATATGCCGATGAAATGGGTACTGTTGGTACAGCCGCTCGTAGACCGCTGTGTGGTGGGTGGTTTCCCGGTCGACGGCTTGGAAAACTCCAGGGTTGAGGAAGTCTGAAAAAAAAACTTCAGACCACCAACTCATCCTGGTTTGCTGATTTCAAAAAAAAACTGAAAATGCTACACTCCCTGAAACTAACATTTCTCGCCCCTGAAAATGGATGGTTGGAATTTTAGTTTCCTTTGGCCTATTTTCAGGGGCTATGTTAGCTTGAGGGAATGTATGTCTCAGAATTGGCACCAGAGTTTCCATTCATTCCAAATTCCAAAGGTACCCAAAGTGGTGGTTGAAAAGATAACAGTGTGTTTTCAAGAGCGCTAGGCAAAGTAAATCTTTGGATGTCTAAGAATTTCTGGAGCCCTTAACACTTGTGCAAAAAATCAACCATTTTGATGACCTCATATTTCTCAGGTGAGTGGTTCAACCACCTAGCATAGTACCAAAACTAGCATCTAAGGCTAAGGGCTACATGAAGCATTCATCAGATTTCATGTATTTCCCATGCCCGTTAACACTGCTCACCCTTTTTTTTGGGGGGGAATCCAGGAAGTGCTCATTGACTATGGCAGAGTCACTTGGTGCTCCAGAGTTGGTGGGATGGAAGTTCCGGTCGTTTCGGGATCTCCGATTGGTGGTGAGTTCATTCGGATTTTCAGGGTTTTTCCACCTCGAACGGGTACGGCTAATGGAAGAAATCCTGCACCAGCGTGGGCATATTTGACAATACATTATGATTTGTACATCCGCACCCCCTTTTCAATGTTGTGTGTTCTGACGCCTTGTGCGCCGGTGCAGGAGTTCAGTCATTCAACTTCTTTGTTTTGGGGACAGTTTTTTTCTTACCAATGTTAAGTGGGGAGCACGAGGGTCTAGACTTCAAGTGCTTTGGGTCATCAACCGTAGGTCTCTGTCAGATGGGTTGGTTGAAAACACCAACTAGTCTCCTAATGTTTGAATTCTGTGAGAAAATCCGAAACAAAAAAAAAGGATGTCGCCCCTCAACACCACATCATCTCCGAGAATTTCATGTTCGGGAAAGGACTTGAAAAAATGATATCCCTCGAGATTTTCTAAACCCATGCCATTCGCATTTGCGGGGCATTCCAATTTGGATGTCACGCCATCCTAGCAAACCAAGAGGTGGTTTCAAAGATTTTTTTTGCCAGGCAAAACTAAGAGGTGGTTTCTCTGATTTGTTTTACCCCCGAATCTGTCCAGAAGATGATTCCCAATTTCACAAGTGCATGTTTTTTTTGGAAAGGTGTTGGAAAAACGAACCACCGACTATGCAGATCCCCTTCTTTCTTGTTAAGTCGGCTTCAACATGCTAATCCAGTTTTAAATGCTGTGAATTTGAGATCCAATCAGATAAGCAGAAAAAAGAATTGTTGGCTTGAAACCATCTCTCTCCAGGAGTGGTGGTTGAATCGTGGCTGGCAGCCCTTATCTCACAATTCCGCCATGGTCTTGCGACGGCGGTTTGGGCACAAAAAAATGCCGACACGCCTCTGCTGACACGGGTTGAAACGGCCGGAAAGAGTTGGGGGGTTCAAGGGATTCCCAATAAATTCTGGTTGTTCATTGAAGTGTTTTCAGATATGGGTTTCTAATAAATTTCGGTTGTTCATTTATTTGTTTTCAAGTTCACGTTTCCAAATAAAGTTTGGTTGTTCATTTTTTTATTAGCTGATTTTGTTCATCACCTTGTTTCTGAGACCACTGGGTTTTCAAAAACACTGTGGTCGACCGTCCCAGCACAAGAGGAAGGCATAGCACCCAACAAATTGCAACGTTTACACCCCCGAAAACTAATGGCTGGATCCCCAGAATGATGGTTTGGAGGTGGTTTCCTTTTACATATGGCCATTTTTTGTTGTCTATGTTAGATTTCTGGCAGGTACCTTCCGGTAAATGAACCTAGGTGCTGCTTCCAAACATTTTTTAATTTTTACCCCGAACCTTGGCTAGAAGACTCTCAATTTGACGAGCATATTGGTCAGATGGTTTGAAACCACCAACTAGATTAACATATAGCCACATGAATCTGTTTCCCCTTCCAGATGAATGTTCTATCAAAAATGTTGGAGAAAATCCATTTCTATAGAAGGTGGGGGTTTGTGAAGGATTTGTACCAAATTTTTTGGAAGCAACTGCTGCGGCACCTGGTTTTTTGGTGGGTGTAAATTTGATGGAAATTTACGTTGCAACCGGGCTGTTTTCCAGGTAGATGGTGTTGTTTCCTTATCCCTTTTGGGTGCCTTTTTCAGGTTCCAGTTGTTAGTTTTGGCGGAGTTGTAGCTGAGTTTTCACCAAGTCGGTTTTAATTGAGAATGCCTTTTTCAACCACTTGTTTCTGAGGAAAATGTACGTTAGGAGGGGGTCAGTTGACCACTCAGTAGATATAGACGCGTTCTTGTTTGGCGGTTTTTCGTGGATTTTTGTCGGTTTTTTTTTCCTCGAAGTTTTTGGGCCGAAAACATCGGTCTGTTTCGTCAGGCAGTTGATTCATCAAAAGCCGATGGAAAGTTGGAAGAAAATCCAGGCGCCTAATGATGCAACAAAAGGGTTACACCCGGGAAAATGAACGGCTGGAACCCCAAAAAATGAAGGGTTTGGAAGATGATTCTCCTTTTCAAAGAAGTGAATTTGCAGGTTCCAGCCGTTGATTTTTAAAGGGGGTCATGGTTGGTTGATTGAGAGTTTTGAAAGTTGATTGATTATCAGATAAATGAGTTATCCTACAAATGGACAAGATGGATTACTACATATTGCATGACGTTATAGTTTTTTACCCCAACTTTGGCGTTGATTGTTTTGGGGATGAGGTGCTTTGCGCCTTTTTTCTAGTCACTAAAATGGGCTTATTTCACCCCCGAAAAGAGCAGTCCTCCAATCCACCATTTTAAGGGGCAAGCAGATGAGCTTGTAGAGAGTTGTTGTTTATCAAGTACAATGACGGGTGTACCCCTAACGTACGTGTACCCTAACGGTATTTATTGTGTTCTCTAGGGATTCTTGAAAATTATAGTCCATAAATACCCACGATTGCCTGTAGGGGTACGTTGGTAGGGATACATCCAACTTTCCCCTGAGTTTAAGTCATTCTCCCTGTCGGTTTGAATCCATTTTTTCGGACGAAAGTCGTCACCCATAAGGTAAAGATGAACCCCCTCAACGCCATGTTAGACGATTGCTCATGCGTTTTTTTCTAAATACAGTAATTACCTTTTGAACAAAAAACCCATGGAAAGAGTGAAGCTTTTAAGGCTACTAAACATATGGCTTTTAAACTTATAAGCCCTGAAAATGCAGGAAAGTTTGTGGGTCCTAATCGTATGAGCTTTTTCAGGGGTCTCCACCCGGTTTTTCACCCTAACAGCCAGGCGATGCGGAGATGCAACGCAAGGCGATCCCGCAAACTAAAGATGGGGGAATCGGCGGTGGTGAAGATACCCCAAACACATTGGGCCCCGAGCCGATGCTTATCAATAGATTTGTGTATATATATGTATAAACCCTAGAAATGGCCTGAAAGAAATGGGTAACTGGGGTTATTTTCATCACTATAACTGGAGGTATGAGCCCCTACTTATAACTCTTTTTTGGGCAAACTTTGGCGACACAGTAGATTCAAAACAATTTTCCTGGAATTATCATGAATTATCCACTTATCCACAAAGTTGGTGGATTTTTTCATTACAGTAATACGTACATATATATATATAAGTGTAAGTGCATATAAGTGCAGTAGACATTGAAAAATATCTAGAGATATTATGTTTTTAAACAGGAGAGATTCAGTTCACATACTTCCATCAAACAGCAGCGGGGCATCCTCCAAAGTTTGACATTCACATTTCTACCACTAGCACACTATGGAGATCGCCTGAACATCAACTGTTGGCAGTGATGAATATGTTTCATGCCTAAAAACTTCCAAAAACATTTTCTGGCTGGTGTTTCAAATTTGTTTTGATGTTCACCCCGAACCTTGGGGTTTCATGATCCAATTTGACCAATATTTTTTCAGATGGGTTGAAACCACCAACTAGTTTTAACTTTAACGAAAATCTACATTGCTAGATTCAGTCCTTTGCCATTTCTTCCGGGCTACAAATTACCCTCCCTGAAACCAACATAGCCCCTGAAAATAGACCCTGTAAAAGGAGATTCCTATTGGATACCACCATTTTTAGGTGCTATCTTAGTTTTAGGGAGTGCATGCATCAGTCTATTGGGTGCCCGGGTGGCTGTCGAACCCCCCCTGTGTCAAAACATGCTTGGAGGATTATCCCATGACTTGTAAGTCGTTAGGAGCACCCCCATGTAAAAACCATGTATTTAGGCCATTTGGAAGGTGTTGACAACCTGATCCTTACCGGACTTATCAAACATTTTTTTATTAACCACTTACTAGATGGGATGATCCTCCAAGTGAAACAGCCATGAAGTTTCCGAACCGCGTTCAGGTGCAGTTGTTAAGTTCCATGGGTTTCGAGAAAACAGCCTGTTTCCAAGCGTTGGAGGTGACGAGAAACCAAAACAAAAAACGGGAGGGAGAAGGAACTGGGTAAGGCTTTCAAGGTGTGCTTGAAACAAACTATGATTCACATGGAAACTTTCATTGGATGTTGTTTTTTGAGTGTGACTTGTTTGACTGTTACAACTGTTTTTTTCACTAAACATCACCAAATCTTCAAGATAAGAATATATTTTTGGGTCCAGGAATTATCCAGCCATCTTGATCAGTCTTCAAAAATCTAAGTGGGGTTTGTGATCCTAGTTCGCTTTTTGAGACAAAATGTTTGAGCAACAAGAAGGTGCTGATTCTCCATATCAACCGGTGAAAGTCGGTATTTACTGTTTATCTAAGAGAACCCCAACATACCCCAGGAATCCCCAAACCCCCATAATTATGGAAGGAATTCCTTCATAAAGTTTTGGTTCAGAGTCTGAGGTATGTGCCAGGGATATGTTGGAAAATTCTTAGACTTTACCATCAATGGCTTTGATGCGTTGTTTTGTATTGGTTATAATGTCGTGTGGGGGTTTCCTAAAATGGTGGGTTTCCCCAACAAACCCATGGGTTTTCCTACTAAAAATGATCATTTTGGGTGTTTTTGGGGGTACCACCATTTCAGGAAACACCCATGTCTCTTAGACACTGCTGGTGGTTTTTGTCTTACCTGCAGTCCATCCGGTTGACTTTTCCAACTTTATTTGGGGAATGGGAATCCCAAAAACCTGAAATATGAACAAGTTGATAACCCCCCTGCGAAATTTAACATGGAACCTGAGAACGGACCCCTGGGAATTTTGGAGATTCCTATTTGGAAGCCATCATTTTTGAGGGGGGCTATGCTAGTTTTAGGTTGACTTTAACATGGAACACCTGAAAATAAAGGACGTTCCTTTTCCAGGGACCATTACTTGGATGTCCATGGAAGTTAGTAACGATCGCTAGTAAGTTGGTTTATAACCTACTTAAGGGACTTATAGGCTACTTATATAGGGGTTATAACCCAGTTACTAAGTACCATGGACACCCTAGTATTTTCGGGTTCCACGTTAAATTTTCGGGGATGTAAAAGTCAAACCTTTTTCTCCAGGGTGAACTCTGCTGGGGATCAGATGGATCAGTCTGATGTTTTTCTTGGGGATTTTTGGGCATTGAAACAATGAAAAAAGGGCCCCTGGTTGTTTAGGGTATATAGGGTATTATATTCCCCACTTATATGGGGATCATTTCATAAACCATTATGTTTTAGGATCCAGTCATTAAACAACCAGGAGTTCCTCATGCTTCAAGTCTCCTTTTGCCCGTTTGTACATTGAAAGAACTTCGGCACTTTTTGAAGCCAAGGCCGCAGGCGGCGATGCTGATGTGGCGGCCAACCAGCTCCTGGCGGAGCGTTTGATTGAATGAAAAAAAGTCTTCATAAACGGCGGCAGGTCGGGAGAATATGTTCCTTTTTTTTACATAAGCTATAGGCCCAAAAACCAACTATAATACAAGTTTGGGTTGTCCCCCCCATCCAGGATGCAATCGTCACAAAGATAGGTTTATGTTGGGATTCCCGCTTGCATCCTGCGGTGGGGGGTAGATCCACGCTATAAGTAGATATAAGTAGGATGAAATAACTCCACTTATTTCGGGGTTAAAAGAATCCAGGGGTCCCAAACCCATGTATTTTCAGGTCATAATACGGGCGGCCCCCATAACTTCATTTAAAAAAACGATTTTCGTGCAGGGATTTGTCAAATTACCCCTTTAGGTGAGAAGTGCAATGATTATTCAAGTGGTTTGGGGTTTAATCAAGCATTATACTGCCCTGTTTTCAGATGATGGGGGAGTATTCCTATTGGCAAAATCTCTCATGAAAGGCCGTTTCGGCTCAGGAGGAGCGGCCAGAAGAGTTTGTTTGTTTTCTAAGATCGGCAAAGGTAGCAACAAGCAATTTGAGGACCCAACAAAAAAGGGTGGAAAACTCCACAACTTTACAAACAACAACAGAACAATGAATCTCAATGCTGATTTAACTGATCCAGTGAGTCATAACAACTTTCTTTGTGACATAATGCATGCGCGATTTTTTTTTGTGTTGCACTCATCCCTTTGATTTCGGTCGAAATTTCACAGTAGCTATGGGCTGTGCAGCCAGCGACACACAAAAAAACTCTGGACATGAACATGAGGTTCTTGCTACTGATGAGACACTTGGACCCTGAGAAGAACGAACACACACAAGAGTAAAAAATGACACAAAAAAGTAAAACAACATGTCATGTTCGACCCTGATGATTGTCATGTTCGAATTTGCCAAGAGTTAAAAATGGGACTCTTGACCACCAATCAACCTCAGGTTGAATGCACACAATACTCTGATGCTAGCAAGTTTGGGATGGTGATCTTTTTGGATGGTGAATTCACGTGATCCGAACTCAAAGGTTGTGAGCTCCAAAAGAAAGGTGACCACGGGGGCTGAATCACCTGGCCATGAACTTGGGATTTTCGGGTAAAGTAGTAGGGGCCCATAACTCCGCGAAAATAGGGGAGTTATAACTCCGTTTTATCCATCAAAAAAGGCCATTTATAGTGGTTTGTCAGAACATCAAAATTTGTAACGATGAGCTGAAAAAACGCCCCATCTTGTGGTGGCGAGTGGAATTGTTCCCTGATTTCAGGTTGGATGACATCCGTATCACCTTTTTGATGTGTGATTTTTTTCTACCACATCCCTGAAAACTCAGATGATGTTTCCGAAACTCCCCGAATTTTCAATAGGAAATGCATCGACTCATTCATGGTAGATTCTCCAGCCAGTCATTTTAGTTTTTGTTTGGGGGGGGTTATTCTTTTTAGTGTATCAACAAATACCAGATGATTCAAAGTGTCCTTCTGATCCCCTAGTTGGAGGTCACTTAGCCTTTGAAAGGGTCACTTAACCATCGCAAAAAGGGCACAAAGAATTGCCAGGTATTGGTTGATACAAAAGAAGCAAAAAAAAAAACTCGCACATCTTTCGTACACATCCAGTACGAAAAGATCCGATTTTGTAGGTGATTGTTGCGCCGAGACCGAAAATCATCTGGTCAGGTGGGAGGTCACGATTCCAACCTTTGAGTTTGTCACGTTTTTTGAATCCCAAAAAGGTTCACCATCGAAGAATTGCCAGTTTTCAATGGGGTGAACTTTCACCTAAATATATAAATATGGGATCATATTAATTGGGGGGTGAAAAAAAAACAAACACTGTTCCCGATCACCTTTGATTTTAGCACTTCTCTGGGATGTTTTGTTTGTTCCGATGTCTTGGAGCCAATCCCCTGAAAAATCGATAGGTGCTTCAGCCATAGAAAGATACGACTGTCCAACCGGCCAACCAAAAAAAGTACGGTGACCCACTTCGGAGGTACCCCAACCGAACTGGATGTGTGTGTGTGTTTTCGTTCCTTTTGAAAAATACCGGACATAAAAACGGAGCTTACAATTTTTTGTTGGTAGGAATTGACGGACGACCCTTAGTAGTTTGGATATTTTTTGAGAGAAAAAGAAACGCCCCAGATTTTTTCGTAAAGGTTTGTGAATCATGAGAGGCACGGGTTTGTTTTTTTTTGTGTTCATTGGAGCCAATAAATGGAAAATGCCCGCCAATCGTTTAACGTCAAAGGAGCCTGCTGAAAGTGACCTCCTCCTACGAAGTCTGGCAATGGTCAATGCGAACAGGTGATGACATAAGCCATGGCTTATTGTGGCCCTTATTTGAGCAGGGGTCATTAAAATGGGACCCGTTCTTGGGTGGATGCAAATGCACTGTGATTTTCAGGGATTTCCCTTATAATAGTGCAGTGTTTATATTTTTGCCATTAGCACCCACACACCCCGAAAACTAACGGCATGACATTGGAAATGTGGTTATTCAACCAAGCAGTAGAATATAGAAGAACTCACTTGAGTGCTGGTAAGTGGTGGTAGAAGGTATGTATAGCTGGAATGCTTCAACGAAAATTGGAGTTAGGTGCTGGTTTCAAGCATTTTGTTGTTCACTGGGGAAGATGCGCAGATTTTTCACCATGTGTGCGCTTGAAAACACGGTACCATTGAGATATCATCACCATCTACGATTGGGGGGTTCACCTCTGGGATCACGGTGGGTTGTTTCGCGCCAGGAGGAGTAGGCCAACCCAACCGCAAGACTCATGCGACTGGGCTTCTACAAGGTGGCCCCCAGAACACCAGCTATAAGTAGAAAAAAGGGGCCCAAAAGGGGGCCCATGACTCCATTTATAGAGGTGAAATATCCCCAGTTACCCTTTTGTGAGGCCATTTATAGGGGTGAAAGAACTCCGTTTATAACTATAGTAAGGGGTACCATCTTGCAACCCACACCATTTTTTTTTGGCATTCTCCCGAATGTCCCAGGGCCTGGTTCTCACCGTTCCGGACTGAGTAAGTGGTACATCCCTGTCATGGAACTTCATTCGAAACGATGGGTTAGTCGTAGTTGTGATCCTTATTCGGGTAGCAAACAATAAAATCCCTTTCCGTAGGTGAAATTTCACTCAACTTGCGATGGTTACTGTGTTTTTGTTGTTTTTCTTTGCGAAGGATTTCCTTCCGATTTGGTGTTTTGCCACTGAAATCGGGGGGAAGCGGAGGAAGTTGAGGTGTCAATTCATTTTTGTTTCTTCCATGCTCAACTTGTAGTGGGGCATAGGTTACACCCCTGAAGTTAAACATGGTTCACCTGAAGATCAGCCCCTTTCCAACAAAAAAAAATCCGGCTTTGGAAATCATCGGTTTTCAGGTTCCATGTTTGGTTTTTTTTTCGTGAAAATGGATAGATCCTAACATCCATCCTAACCCCGCCTGGGCCCGTAGGGGGGCCGCACCCCAAGCATTTCGGGATGGTTCATCCAACAAAATCCTGGACTGACATGCGTAGCTAAGCTTCACCAATCCTACTTGGATGTCTCTTTGAAAGTTAGGATCAATGGTGATCGGATCAATCGGGTCTTTCACCTAGTTAGTAAATGGGGTTTCCCAGGAAGTTAGGATCAATGGTTAGGATCAATAGGGTATAACCTGCTTATAAATATGGTATAGTGCGGTTATCAGATATAACCGTTATAACCCACTGATCCTAACCCTTGATCCTACTTAGAGGTTCATGATACTCAGTAACTGGTTATATGTAGGTTTATATTACATTTATAACCCTAGGATTTGGGGACATATAACCCACTTATAGAGGTAAGTTACCCTGATTACTATCCACAAAAACCTAAGTATCCTGAGGTTCTCTAAGTAACTTCCTTCCAACGGGACATCCCCCCGTGCCGTTGATCCTTGACCCCAGGAAAGGCACCTGAGAAAGTTGGATCGATTTCTTCAGCAACTTGGGCGAGGACAGAAAACCGACAAGGTTTTCAATTAACGGTGGGGGGGAGGCTGTTATGGGGGCAGAAATAAATGGGCCCAAAAAAATAATGAGGGGAATAACTGGGAATTGACTATAGGAATTGTAGGCTCTATATTAGGGAAGTAGGGGAATAACTAGGAAATAAGTATAGGAATTGTAGGCTCTATTAGGGAATCTTAGGGAAGCATACTAAGTCAACCAATCGAATTTTTGATTTTTGGAGATTTACGCTCCCGGAAGTTTAGCAGTTCGCCCCTGAAAAGTTAGGAAAGGATCGTCTTCCAACCACCATTGTGCAGGAGCTATGTTAAACTTCGGGGGTGTAACCTCATGTATACCTGGTTCTGGGCCTATCTTGTACCCTGCCGGATTTTGCATCTACTTGAGGCACTTTACACGGGCTCGCTATTCTACCCTCCACTACCTTTTTCCAATTAAAGATTTTGATTGCAAATACTTTTACAAAGAAAGGAAACAGCATTCATGACTGGTCAACTAGCCACCCCCCCAGAAACAAGGGTTTATATTCATAATATAAACATCATATTCAAGATATGAAAATCCTTAATAGCACAATGCTTTGCAGAAATACGAAGCACACCCATCGAATGAGATCGATCTGAATTCCGATGCGTCGCAGTGAAATCCAGTGATTTTGTTTCCCACTTTGAAAGATACATCACTTTCACTATGGTAAATTGGTAATCTTCACATTCGACCCTGATTATGTCTGAGTTAAACCGTTCACATTCACGAGGAATTTTGTCGTCGTTTCCATTTTCACTTCGTTTTTTTTTCTTGCAAATTTTCCAACCAAATCTCACCTCTGGGAAATGGCCCAAAAGAGATGGGTAACTTTGATGAAATAACCCCGTCTTGTAGAGCGTTTAGCCCCATATATAACTGGATCCGGGGCCCATCTTATAGTTATGGAAAACCACGATGGGTTCCGTCCACTCATCGGTTTACTTACTCACCGAGGAAGGTCAGCGAACAGCCATGGATCTTCTCGACAGCGGCTTGGCCCGATGCAACCGAGGGGTTTTCTTGATGGGCTGAAATGGGACCGTGAAAAACGTAGGGTGATAAGTAGTTATAGGGCTTATAACCACAGTTACCTAGGTGGTGGTTTGATATATATTTTTTTGCCCCTACCTGGGGAAATGATCCAATTTGGCAAATATTTTCAACTGGGTTGAAACCACCAACTAGGTAGGGTGATAAGTAGTTATAGGGATACCTAACCACGGTTACCCATTCAAGCTGGTCATTTATTTTACAATGGCCCCAGGTTTCTCCATTTACAACTGGTTTTTTTGATGTCCCGGCCGGGGAGTGCTGGTAAAAGGTTTGGATCACTGGGTTGATTCACCCCAAGATACACTAACCATTTATAAGTAGGTGAAATCACCCATTGATCCAATCACCATGGATCCTAACAAACCCAACGGAACATCCAAGTATGGGGCCCGTATAAGTAGGGTCTTTTTTCACCCTAGTTACCCTTTTTTGGGGGGACATTTTTATAGGGGTTATAACTCTACTTTATAACCAGTCCTTTGGCTCATCTTGTGGAGAAAAGAGCGTCATCTCTATTTTACCAGTTTTCAGGGGCGATGTGTTAATTTTTGGGGAACCTTAGAATCTTAGAATTTTAGGAGTTTTTTGTGGAAACCGAACCATGGGAATCTTAGAATCTTCTAAAGTCTCTAAATTGTACGACGAAAAATTGCAAAGGGCGAGAGCTGTTAGTTTTTTTAGGGAGGTGTAATCCTGGCCAACAAATTGAACCGGGGTCGGCAAAAATTTCTTCACCCCATATTCGAAGCAGTGGATTGTAAGCAAAGAAAAACCTTCATTTAACCACTGGCATCCTGCCAGGGTATATCAAGCTCCTTGTTGTATATACCTTTTCGAGTTCCTGCTGGGAGGATCATCCCTGTTAGTACCCTAAGGATTGGGTTGTGGGACCACTTCTAAATGGCCTAAATACATGGCTTAGGCGATCCGATCACCACTAACACGTCCGTCGATGGGAGCCCATCCTCCAAGTATCTTGAACCAATTGTTTTGAAGTACCTCGAGCAGTGACCTTTTCTTGGATGTTTCCCAAAACAGCGCGTTTTCCCCCCAAATCATCCAATCCATTAAAAAATAGGCTTTTCCATGAATTATAAACCATCCATTTTGGTGGTAGTTTTCCCCCTATTTTTTGCAAACACCCATAAAAAATAAACCAACTATTAATCTCAATCAAACAACACATATCAAAAAATCACCATTATCCAGATGGATCTGTTTCATGTGATCCATTGATGGAATGTAATTTGCTGTTTATATAGGGGGCCCATGATAGTTAAACCTACCCAATTTAAACGTTGATGTTGCCGAGCTAAGGAGCTCCAACTGGCCCGTGATCCTTCCAGTGATGTGGAGATTCAGGTTGGCGTTTTGGGGCGAAGCAAAAGCCTGAAATTGGCCCATTTTTTGGGGGTAGTTATATTGGGTGTTTCCTTAAATGGTGGTACCCCCAAATCATCCATTTTAATCGGGATTTCCATTACAAATCATCCATTTTGGGGTACCACCATTTTGGGAAACGCCCATATTGGGGTGAAATAACGCACTGATCCTAACCTTTTACCAGCACTTCCTTCCCGGGACATCCAAGTAGGTGGTGGTTTCAAATATTCTTTATTTTCACTCGGAACCGTGGGAAAATGATCCAATTTGACAAGCCGTTTTTTTCAAATGGGTTGGGTGAAACCACCAACTAGCATTTTTTGCAGATGCTTTATTCTTTGGGAATGTCCCAGGAAAGTTTTAGTAAATGGTTTTTGTAAACTAGGCTTTTAACCTTCTGAATCAAAATGAAATACTGGGATTACTAGCCATTTACTTTGAATGTCTGATAAACATTCTAGTATTGTAGGGTTCTTAAGGGGGGGTGTTCAAGGGGAGGGGGTTGTTCAAGGGAACCCTAAGAATTCCAAACGGAAAGATTGGGGAAACTTAGGGAAGATTAGGGGAATCACCACCTCCACTTAAGAATCCTAGTATAGTAGAATCGCCTAAAATTGAATTTCGCTAAAGTTCATGCACTGAACTAATCTTTGACTTGGATGATTCACCGCTGTTTCTTCGAGAGTTGAGACATGCTTTTGGGGGAAGGGTTTGGAAAAGAAAACACGTCCCGTAAGGGAGGAATTTTACCATACCAAGGGGCTTCAAAAGGTTGGTTCACCCGTTTTTTTGTCATATTTGAGGGAGACAGCAAACCCTGAACTACCCAAATGTATAGCTATAAATGATATGGCTAATTCCCGCCTTCTATTTCAAGCCACCGCAGTCGTGCTCCGCCTTTTATTCTTCCGCAGATCAGAAGCGGTTGTTTCTATTTGAAAAAAACACGTGCCAACCATGGATCTCTAACCAACCATTGGATCATCCAAGTATGATGATGGTGATGATGATGATGATGATGATGACCAACAAAAAGGGATCCTTTGACATTTGACACCCCTGAAAGAAAACAGGTCAGTTGTTCATCCATCCTTACAAGGTTCATGTCTTTTTTCACCCTGCTGCCAGGTCCAGTTCTGAGCAAATCCCCCCCCCCTTCGTTGGCACCACTGGCATCGCCGGGGGTATTTCACGAACTCCCAGGGGGAGTTCCCCATGTTGACTGGAACCGGGAGAGTTGCCACACATATTCTGTTCGGAAAAGGCAGAAGTTTCAACAAAACAACAACAGTTGGGAAGCCAATCATTTACACATCATTTACACTGCTGCTAAAATGAATGGAATGCATTCAGGTTGTTGTTGTTGGAACACCAACCTTTTTTATGGGAAAGAAAACTGGGTACACAACCGCCGTGGTAAACGTAACGTGTAAGTCCCAGACCTGAATCATGGCCATGGCAAACCTGTCCTTCCCCGTTCCGTAAAGGTGAGATGTTCGTTTCCCTCATGGATGATCCCCACAGATGTTTTTTCTCCAGGAAATATCAAGAGAGGCTTGCGGCTTTCACATGTTTTCGAGAAAAGAATGGAAGAAGTAAAGTAGCGCTTTTGTTTGAAAAAAGGCGAGAAATTAAAAAAGGAATGCAATGCAGGCCTGCCGCTTTGTAAAAAGAACTGCTGTGTGTTTTTTCAACTATCCACTTCGAAAATGTGTGGGTTTTACCCCCGACTTCCTGCAAAGAACTCTGGTGGGTGCATTTTGAATGATATACCTCCATATTATCAAGAGTTGGTGAAGCTATGGTGAAGCTTCTCGTATTCAAAAAGAGACTGAGAAATGAAACCTTCATCCTTCTAGGAATTTGGGAATTTGCCTAGGATCATCCTAGAAAAGATGTGGATTGAACAGATGAACCATCCAGTCAACAGCTGGTGTTGAACTGCGGCTGCTTTAGGTGCACCGAATCCAGACCGTTTGTGGTGATACCAACAAAGGCCGCAGTTCAGCATTTCCGCGAAGACGGCATGAAAACCCATCACTTGTAAGCAATTATATGGATCCGTATGGAGTGAATTTCAAGGTCTTGGAGGTTGCTCAACTACTTCCTTGCTGTGAATGGGCTGCCAAAATCTGCTCAGTCTTGCCATTGACGAACAAGTGACAGTGAGCAAGAAACGATTCGCCGTAGAACGGTGGTATTTTATAATGGCCCATGAGATATAGGGGTGGTGAACTTAAGATGAAAGGAGTAGGGACCAAATAAACGGGGAAACTTCGGAAACTACTGTTGATGGTTCAGAAATCTGGCGAGAAAACCACCTGGGATGTATGAAATCTGACGTAAATCATGGGATGAACTCGTGAACTACCAACCTCAACTGGTGCAGGATCTCGGAACCATCAACCGTATCTCATAAGATGTTCTGATTTCAGGATCCGTTAGAACTTTAGACAAACCAGGAATTCATGTGATTGGCTTCACTGGGTTTCTCATTATCAGACAGTCACATGTATGGCATTTTTGTTGGGTTTGCCAGAGAAGGGGTGAACAGCAAAGTGGTTGATATTCATCACAATTTCTGACTAAAATAATAGAAGTTGAATGATTTTTTTAGATGGGCCAAAAAAAAATCAGATTTCAAATCGTTTCGTGCCCTCAAAAATTGGTTGCAGTAAACTCTACCCCCCAGTTTTCCCAAATCTCATGGGCCATGGCGGCATGCAATGGTACGTGTCGCGAAAAGCATCCCCCCCCCCATCTTCCGCCAGTTGATTTCTTTCGGATGCCAAGCTTCTGCTTTTGAAGCTCTTTTCAGCTAATTTAGCTGACTTCGCGTCCAAGAAAATCCATTTTCTGTGTCCAAAGATCCAAGTTCACCGATAGATCGGTCTGAAGCATCTGATTGTTTCAAAGATTTTTTGATGTACAACCCAAGACTTGGGGATGATCATCCAAATGTGACTCATATTTTTCAAACTGGGTCAGAAACTGCCAACTAGAAAGCAATTGAACATATGAATTTAATAATACAGTATCCCAGAAATGTGACCAGATTTGCTTCCTCAAATCAATGGTGTTTTTTTTGTGTTCTTTTGTCGGATTTTTTTGGTTCAATGCAAAAACCCATCATATTCTAGGTGGTGGTTTCAAATATTTTTATTTTCACCCCTACCTGGGGAAATGACCAATTTGACTAATATTTTTCAGATGGGTTGAAACCACCAACTAGTATTTCCATGGGTTCCAAAAAAAAAAAAGGGCCGGTGAACTTGGAAATGAGGTCGAGCAGTGATCAACAAAAAGCCCCCCTCGGTTGGTTGGATTCGTCATAGGGGATGAGTCGGAGCCGTGGTACCTACCCAGTTAAATTCCGGCATTATTACATCAGCCATTTTTTCAAAAGATCCCTTCATCAACCAACGCGTATTTGATGGTTCATGGTTCATTTTGAGTGCTTTTTGTTGTTTCACGAAACGCTCGCTCGCTCATTTGGACTGTGATTTGTACAGGCTCAGTACTGGCATCAAAAAATTCGAGGGTAGTAGAGCCGTTTAGGTTCCTCCTGAAAGACACGAGAAACCACCCTCAACACCTTACCGGTCACCCTCGAAGGGTTGGGTTTTTCGATCACCTTGAAGTCACCACCCTAACAAATGGCCCACAAAAAGCCCGGGTCGGTTTGTTAATAAGAAATCTGGGTTCCCCTCTTTTTCGCGATGAATTCTTGAAATTTTTAGACAAACCCTGGGAGTCCAAAGACCATTAATTCAATGGTCTTTTCGAAAAAGACCATTCTTTTAGTAGGGATTTCTAATCAACAATTCCGGGGGATTGTTATTTTAATGGTCTTGGACTTGTAGGGCAAAGTCGTTGGTTATAACTCATTCAGTTGGCACTTTGGCACCAATTGTGAAGGCTAGATCTTTTTTCAGCATCATAGTCCACAACTCCAGATGCAGGTCGAACTTCGGTACTTCGCCCCCACCTAGGATGCCAGTCACAAATGAAGGTTGATTGGTTGGGATTTCCCTACAAAAAAATGGAATAATCCTGGTGGTGACAACCGAATCCTGGGTTTTTGGGTAGTTCCGAGGTATAACTTTCCCGCCCAAGTTTTCATGGAAATGATGAGTTTTTTGTGGAAAACGAGCTTCAGCCCCACTTGGATGTCCCAGGAAGTTAGTAAATGGTTAGCAAATGGGTTATAACCTACTTATAAATGGGGTATATTGGGGTTATAACCCACTTACTAAACTTTTCTACGGATGAGATTCTCATTAATCCACTTTTCAGGGTCATCCGTTCTATGGGTGTTTTTTGTTCGTTCATGGGAAGCGATATTTTTCTGTTTCAACCATCCAATGATTTCGTGGAACAACCAAAATTTCCGCATCCAGTTTGTGTTTTTTGTGGTGGCCGGCGAGGAAAAATTCTGCCATGTGTTTTCCCTGATTGGGGACTTCTCGTGTGGAAATATTTCTCTGTGGAATTCTTCCCCTTCCGACGAAACGCCAGTTTGCTGGCTAAAAAGTCTGAAGGGGGAGGGGTGAAAAGGTCACCAAACTGTGGTCTTTTCGGCCGGGTGTAGGAGTTGTACGGGGACAAACCTTAGTCGCATCGATTTTCACCAAAATACATCACTTACCTTGCGTGAAACTTTTTCTGGGGGGTCGCATCGATTATAGCCGTACTATATGGGATTAGGCATACGAAAGAGTGATCAACCCTTTAAGAAAGAGATGGAATATATATTTGTAAGGGTATGGCATTTTCTCATGTTTCATTACATTGTATTGTAATACATCAGTCTCGTCTCGTCTCGTTGTGTAAAAAAACATTTTTTGGGATACATGATGTAACGGAAATTGATGTAACAGCCAGGTGCCCCCGACTAAAAAAGCCTCACCAGCCTCACTTCATGTGAAAAGTCCGCGGATGGATTTTGGGATTTTGGGGTTTTGGACCGGGGCGTGATTTGGGCTTAAACCGTTTTGAAGCATGTTTGAAAAAGGTCACCAATTTGGTAGGAGTGGATTGGGAGGTTTTTTTTCTCCAACCACCGTTCCGAAGTTTGCGACGCAATGTCCTAAATTTGAGGTTCATAAGTTCGCTGAGTGAATTCTAGTTGCAGAGGCGCAATAACTAGTCATGCCTTTAAAAAGGTATGAACGTTGGGGGGAATCGTGTTTTGACATGTTTTCCGGGAAATCCGGGCAATCATTCAACCAGAGAAATGATGCGAGTTGATCAATATCAATCATTCATTTTTCTTGTGTTTGTTTAATTTGGTCTTCAACCACCATTTAAGGAGATCTTACTTGTTTCCAACCACCGCAGAGTCGCAAAAAAAAACGAGTTTTTATAGGCAAGGTTGCAAGGTATCAATCAATCAATCCATCAATCGGTGGTTGAGTTGGCAATTCACACATGGAAACTCCCCAATTTCTGTGGTGAAGGTAAAAGGGGCGCAAGAAGGTGGGGGGTGGTTCGCACCAACCAGAACGTTCTCGTCGAAAAACCTGGAGTAATTTGCTTCCCCACTTGCATGTCCCAGGAAGTGATCGGATCAATGGTGATCGGATCAATGGGTTATTTCACCTTAGGTGGTGGTTTCAAACATGTTTTATTTTCACCCCCTACCTGAAGAGATGATCCAATTTGACGGTTCGCATCTTTTTTTCAAATGAGTTGGTTAGTTCAACCAACCACCAACTATAGTTAAATGCTTAGTATATATGGGGGATATGAAGAAAAAAGCACCCATCCTAACAAAAAAAAACAACCATCCTAACACCCTTCCCGGGACATCCGACCATCCATCTCCACCCGGCCGGGAAGATCAAGGTCAACAGTTGGAGCTACTGGTGCTTGGTCCAGTGCTCATGGAGGAGGTTTCTTAAGGCCCCGACAACTTGGTCCGACCCAAAAGCAGCCCAATGAGATTTTTTTGGTGCAAAAAATTTTTGGGGAAAACGCTGGGGAGGTGGGGTAGGGATAACTTACTTTGGGGCCAAATGACTCAACGGCTTAAAACTTTTTGGGAGTGCATATTTAGTAGGGAAAATAAAGTTCAAACTTTTTATTTTCGGGGGTCCATTGGCTAAGTGAGATAATCTAGGTGGTTATTGTTTTATTTTCACCCCCAAAAAAAAACCTGGGAATATGATCCAATTTGACGAATATTTTCCAAACTAGTAATGATTTTGTAATTTTTGGGGAGTTTGGTGTTGAATTCCGTAGATTTGGTGGCTAGTTTAATGTTTTTTTGATTTGTAGAAAACGAAGGGGTAGTAGTTCTATAAATTTCTGGGGGTTACATGATTCTGGATTGATTATAAAGTGTTTTCAGTATTTCCAAGAATCCCTTGGAAAGTTCCACTGGAAAAAAAACCTTCCAAACAAAAAATGCCCACTGGGCAAATCTGTGAATCGTCCCTGAACAACCCCGAACAGCCCCTTTCAATTTGGTGGGTCTTTTCACTCACTAGAAGTGCTCAACCTTTAGTCACGGGGACCGAAGTTTTGTATAGGTTATTTAGGCTAGCATTTGTTGATGGTTCAGAAATCCGGCGAGAAAACCACACCTGGGATGGTGCTAAAACCTGATGTAAAGAATGGGATAAACTCATCAACTGCCAACCTCAACTGGTGAGTTGAAGCCGGATTTCTGGTGGTTATATACATCCCAGGTGGTTTATCCTATTATTCTCAGGGTTTTATACATCCTGGTGCTCGCCGGACTTCTGGACCATTAACAATATGCACATGATCTTCCAAAATTAGCATCCCAGATCGAAGAAGATCAAAAGGCACTCAAAAGGCCGCCTTTTGATCCAAGCTGATCATTGGCTATCAATCAATTTTTAATCAATCAACAACTTACCTGGTGAATGGTTGAACTTTGGGGGAGTGGAAATCCTACTCCAAAATAACAAGGGGGGAATCCTGGGCATGATCCCATGGTGGTAACTCAGAAGCATCTTGCAATGGCACACAAAAAGTGGATATCTCTTATGTTGCGATGGAACAACCAAGACCAACGAGAGTTGTGTGGAATCAGCGTGTTTTGAAAGAAATGTATAAAATTGAAAAAAAAAATGTCAGGGTAAGTCGACCTACCTGGCGAATTATCTTTGCATTGTGTTGTCGTGTTGACAAGGTCGTTGGTTTGTTACTGAGGAGACGAGTGTTGTATAGATGCATTTCATCACCGTGTGTAGCGAAGTTGTTTGATAGTTCAAAGCGTGAAAGCTGCCGGGGATTGGGATTATGGCTGACATGCCATGCTGGATCGAAACATCCCGTGTGATGAAATGATACCAAATGGTACACATTTGACAAAAAAGCTCGCCCCAGCAAGAAGCCACCCCTACCACCCAAATGGCAGTAGTGAATGACCGGGCTATGAACCAGGTGTGGTTGGCTAGTTGGCTAGTTTAGCTGGTGCATCAGATGAGGGCTATGCCCGATCTCGTACCAGGTAACGCACTTCAAAGCTCCAGCGATCAGATGGTTGGAGCCATTACCTATTCCTCCCAAGAAAAGCGAAAATTGGAATCCGACGCCTGAGGATGCCTATTGGGCGATTTCGCAGCAGGTCTCGTCGCTTCTGGTCGATCCAACATGCCGTGGATCCGCAAAGGCTTTGTAAGCCAGGGGCTTTGAAGGCTTTTTTTTTGAAAGTCCTACTCTTACCCCAAATCCGCTGGCAAGGCCGGTATTCGCCATTGGCGAGGATCATATGGTCTCCCCGTTCTAGGAAAGGCTATGAAGCAAGTTTCAAAGTATGGCTGAGATGAAACCCATTGGCAGGGTATACCCAGCCAACGTATTGGAAATATTTTTACATTGATACCATTGAAAAGCCAGCAATTTCAGGTTACCGCCTTTTAAAAAACCAAGTCATGGAACTGTTGCCCTCAACCAGTTCCGATGCCGAATCCCAAACGGAAAGGCAAACATCCCTTCCAAACCAAGTTCTTTGGTCTACCAGTTTCCTATTCATTGACATCCTTTTTTAAAAGCGATACAGCGGTCCTGAATTCAAGAAAAAAACCACAGGCTTACCGATAGACATGCAGAAAAAATAAGTCTGGGTCACAGTTTCACAAGTTTGGATAGACGAAAAACTAACCATCCATGCCTTCAACTTTACCCACGGTTTGGCGTCATCTCCTCTTTTTTTACAGCTCTTGCCAGGTTACAAGCTGCTGGGCTTTTTGTGGAAGTACCCTACTTCAAGGTGAGGAGGATTATGAGTTGAGTAGCAGAAATCTCCAAACGGAAGGTCAACACTTCGCTGATTTGTTTGTTTGCCAATTCCAACGGTTGGAAAAGGTAAAGGTCAAGGTCTTCCAGTCGCATCACGGCTTTCAGGGGGGTAAACTCGATGTTTCAACTTCGGGGGGCGCATTGGTTTTTCAGAAATTTCCCCCATTTTGTTGTGGCCAGTTTCATGAGTTTCTTGACTTGGTGCTGGCAAGCCGGATAGTTTTCTTCACCATCATGAGATAAATAACCCGAAGTGATGCCAGTTCGCTGGCCTCCAAAACTAATGAATTGAATATATAGGGTCTCACCCAACTAAAAGAAGCGAAAATTGGATGTTTTGACATTTACACTCCAGCAAACATAGTTTTTCCATCATATTGATGGTATCTACCAGAAATAATGGTGGATTTCCCAGCCAGCTATGTTACTTTACCGGAGTGCATCCCTTTGGAAAGAAAATACCAATCAATTGATGCTCCGTGTGGGAGGCTTTAAAACTGCATGTTGTTTTCTCGGCTTGGGTTTGTTGTTCAAGTGACTTTTCTTGAACCGATTCTACCATGGGATTAGTAAAGCATCCACGAAAAATCACGGTTTGGTAGGGCAATACTGTTGATGCTTCAGAAATTCGGTAAACTCACCGGTTGATATGTAAAATAGCCCATTATTTACGGGGTTTTATACAACATCCCAGGCGGTTGGGTGTTTGGGATTTCTGAACCATCAACAATATGTTCCCAACTCTAGGGGGAAAATTCCGGATAACTTGGGGTCTCAGTCCTCACAAGGTGGATGTCACGTGAAGGGTTTGTGATCGGATCGAAGGTGATCGGATCCCGTGGGGTTTTTTTCATCCCCAAGATGCGAACCATTTTTTAAGCAGGTGACATAACCCATTGATCTGATCAGTCATCACCATTGATCCTAACAAACCCTTCCGACAGGACATCCATCCGTAGGGTGGTGGCTTGGGTTTCAACCATCTGACGCAGTTCACACAGCTAAAGCACAGAAAAGTTGGTCCTTGAAAGAAAAAACTAATCTAATCACCCCGAACCTTCTGGAAATGATTCCCAATGTTTGACTTGCGCTTTTTTTTTCAATTGGGTTGGCTCAACCACCAAATAGGAATGTGTTTTTTCCGGAAAACTTGTTTCTTTTAATCCCCAGTTGTCAAAACAAAAGTTTTCGCATACCAACCCTCAATCCCAGAAAAGAGAACCCGGCACTTGAGGCCAAAGAGAAGTGCCTGCTGTCCATTGAGGTACCAAAAAAAAACGATGGGCAGGTAAATTGTTCAAGGGCAGTTTTTTTGGGGGGGTTATTTTAACCCAAATGGCCTGAAATGGGTAACTGGAGTTGTTTCACCCCTATAAATGGAGGTATGGGCCCCTACTCATGGTAGGGGCCCACTTTGCTGTGAGAGGACCACCGACCATCAACAGGGGAGGCTCAAAGGAGTCGTTTTTTTTCCAACCCGTTTTTGGTCGGAAAATCGAAGAAAAGTCCAAGAGCGTTTGGACCCAAATCACTTGTTTGGTATGAAGGAAATCCTTTCATCCGTAGTCCTTTTTCTTGGAAAACAGCCGTTGCAACGTGAATTTCCATCAACTTGAAACCCCTGAAACCAGCAATCCAGTTGCCTAAGAAAAACTGGCATAGTTTTCCAGGTTGGTGAATTTTTAAGAACATACCCTGCAAAAGATATATATATATATACATATCTCCGTTCCCGAAAGCTTTGGGTTTACTTATTTTTGTCCCCACAAGTTTACACCCTCCGAAATTGAACCAACGGATTTCCAAACAATGATAGGCCTTGGAACATGTGTTTCCGGCTTCAAGTATGGCGTCACTGGGTATCCCTCCAGCAAACCAACATGGCAATGGAAAATCATCATGTTTAATAGGAAATACATCTTCAAAACTGTCGTTTTTCTCGTTGTCATGGAGTCATGTTAGTTTTCCGGGGTGCACCAGGCAGCCAGCGCCTTTGAGTGGATGATTTTTCCGGTTGGATTGGGATCTGTTGGATAAATTACCAGCAACGTATCCCAAGAAACATCCAATAACAACCAGCTTGAATCAATCCGTGCAGGGGTTTAATTTCAGGCTGAATGTTCACCCCCCCAAACGAATTGAATGTTCTATATCCTACAACTCCCCCAATTTGAATTCACATGGAAGCCAAAAATTGGTGGGTTTTTTGTAGATGATGGTGTGTTTCCTTTTCCAAAGGGCGCAAATCAACGAACCCGAACAAAATTGGTGGAGTTTTGTAGATGTTCCCTTTTTTTGAGGTGAACTGCGTTCGGAATTTCGGGGTGATGTTTTCAAATTCCCGTTGTTCCAGGCCAGCCGCGCTGGGATCTTTCATCCAGAATCGGGACAACGTTCCACGGTGCGCCCAGTTGGAGGATGGCGGTGGAGGATGGGTTTTTGGAGCAAAAAAAGATGAAAAAATGTTGGAAACTTGACATAGTCATGAAATTTGGCACCAGATAAAATGTCGAAATTTACAGCTAGTCATGAAATTTGCAGACATAAACAAATGTTGCGTTGGATCAAATAGACAGTGAATCTATGGGAAGTTTTTTGAGTGATTTGCTCGATTCATAGTGGTCTTTGGGTTGGGGGTTCATAAAGCCCTAAATTTTATGGGAAGGTGCCCCACGGGCCACTCTTGGATACAACAATTGATTCCTGGGAAGATATCCTATTACAACTGGGGGTGATTCGTAAGTTTTACGGGGGGTGCAATACTGTTGATGGTTCAGAAATCCGGCGAGAAAACCACCTGGGATGTATAAAACCTGGCGTAAATACTGGGATAAACCACCAACCTCAACTGGTGAGTTGAACCCGGATTTCGAGTGGTTCATACATGCAAACGGTGGTTTATCCCATTATTTTCAGGCTTTTCTACATCCTGGTTTTCTCGCCGGATGTCTGAAGCATCAAACAGGTATCTCATCTACATCTCCGCAGGCCCAACAGGTTTTCAGCGCAACATTTGCTCAAAGGGATTTTCAGAAAGCTGACTTAGCGGATGGCTAAGCTTTAAACCTTTTGGGTGTTACATATATTTTTTGGAAGTTTCCCCCACCCACTAACAGTGAAATAATAATCTGTTCATTTTTATGAAGGGCCCCCTATAAACCTTCACTTTCCATTGTTAGGTGGGCCGGGGATACCCCCAAAATATATTTAATAGCAAAAAAAAAAGAGTTGAGGCTCTCTTGCAGGTGCTTCGTGGTGAGTCATGAGCAAAAAATCGCAGTCTGGATGGCCAGTTTCCCAATCCTAAATGACTTTGGTGTTGGCGCAAAGTGTCGCAGTACGCAAGCAGCCGGGATCAACACGAGTTCTGGAATGAAACGTGCTTGCAGTGGCAATACCAACAGAAAGAGTATGGGCCTAGATCCTATTTTCATTGCGCTGCCCTTCACAATGTCTCTTTCATCTGGACAAGACACAGGTAAACCCAAGGCAACCCAAGCCAGTGACAATTCCAACTGCGCGGGTGTACAGAAGCTCATGGTGATTATAGACAGAGTTATGCAGGCATGATGACAGCCAGTTTAGTGCTGCTGACCTGATTGGTTTTTTTTGCCAAGATGTTATGGTCCAGGAGCCCTCACTTGTCCTTCCAGGGACTGTGATTCGTTTGACAGGGAATGTTGGACACTCTTCGGAGCTCTTGGGAATTCGTGCTGGAACCTTTGGTCTCCAAAAACAAAAGGTGGGTGGAGATTATCAGAGATGGGTGAAACCAAAAGGCCACTTCGCCTTATGCCATTGGGCCCTGGACAACAGTGACAATTGAGTGCCAAGTTCATGAAGGTGTTCCCGGATCTCTTCCGAAGTTTTTTCATTTCTCAACTTGGCTTTTTGGATGCCCCCTATGAACATCAGAAATCAAGGATGTAGGACTGCATCATGACCTTGGATTTGTATCACCATCCAAGGGGGACAAAAAGTGAGGCTGCCATTTTTCTCTCATCCCTAAAGTTTCGTCACAACTTAAAAGGTAAAGCTTTGAATCTAAGTGGATTTTGAATTTACGCAAGAAGAACTCAACCATCCATGAAAGACTAGGTGGTGCTTTCATTCATTTTCTTTGTGGTATTTTCACCCCGAAACTTGGGGAAGATGGACCCATTTTGACTTTTGCAGAATTTGTTTCCAATTACGTGCTTTTAACTCAAAACAGGTCATGGCTTGGCGTGGAGCACAACTCTTTGATGCAGGCCCCAAGTGGAAGTTCACAAAAAAATGTCGTTGGCAACACCCCTCCAATGCCAACCCCCGGGGGGAAATGAGGCCATATTAAGGGATTATATTAGCCACCAAGGGGATGACAAGTTAGTTGCTGGCGAGGAGGTTTCTTGCACTGGCTGGCATGACTGTGTCTCTTTGATGCAGGAAAACGAGAATGTAATTGTGGAACGTTTTACGACCATTCAAAGTGGGCACCCCGTCATTACCATTAGTTGCAGGGGTGAAAAAAATCCAGCTACCCCATTTATTTTCGGCCATCCATAGGGGTGAAATAATTTATAACTCCATTTATAAAGTTTGTAGGGTGCCGATCTTGTGGAAGCCATGGAAGAGTCGCAAAAATCGATGATTCTGAGGGGGATCAAAGCCATGTCGTTTTCAATCCAATCACTACACTACAAAAAGCATCACCAACCTGAATTGTTCGCCAGCATGTGTAAATCACCATGTGGGAGGATATTGTTGACAACCACCTTAGCAAATCTAAAGAAGCTGGAGGGATAACTATGTGGATGAGAAGTACACCATTTCTTTCAAACATACCTTCTCCAGTGGTATGTCTTTCAATGGTTGGTTGTCATTTAGAATGGTTATTTTCAAGAAAGTTCAGGGAGGGGTAAGCTATTTTCCAATTTGTTAATTTACTCAGAGAGGTTTACCCTGATATCATTTTCTGATCCTCTTGTAATTTAGCCACTGGGATGTGTCCTGTTGGAAGTTAGGATTAACGCTGAGTAACTCGGTAAAAACCTCCTTTTGAATGGAGATATATGATTCTTGTTACTAGCCATTGATCCTAAGTTCCTGCGACATAGTAGTAGACATATACCTTAAAGTCAAAATCGATGGCAGATGGCACGGTAAAAGGTAGGTTGCTAAAGGGTTCCATATAAACCCATATATATCCCACATATGGACCTGTGCCATCTATTTCTCAACTACAGTAGTTTAAATCTTATGGTAAATTAGTAGGGGCAAAATTGCATGGATCCTGGTGCAAATCTAAAAACCTTCACCCCATAGGATCTATGTAATTTTACCCCTATTGGTTACAAGGTAATTTACCAATCTAAAATCCCGTCAAAAGGTATTTGTCGGGGTGGGCTTTAAAGGGCTCAACCCCCAACACCTGCCCTCAGGAGAAGCTTGGGACACAGGAGACCCTGAAGGTGGTGATGTGTGTAGTGAAGGTGGTGATGTGTGTAGTGAAGGTGGTGATGTGGGTATAACTGGTGCCCTAAGAATCCCAAAGCCCCAGCAAAAACTGGCGTCATTTTGAGGGCCGTCACCCTTCCATTGGCCGGTCCACGCGCTGATCCTTAGGGTAAGTGAAAACTGCTTTACAGATCAGAGGTTCAAACTCTTCCATTGGGAGGGTCGAAAGACTCCTTAGGGTTGGCGTTTCGAGGGGAGTTGGTTTGGCATAGTTTTTGTTCAATCGTTTTGGGGGTCATCAACTTCTGTCCAAATCATTCAAAGAAGTCAGATTGATATTCTTTCAACAACGGAAGAGCTTAGATTTGTTGTGTTTCTTTGTGACATGTTTTGCATTTTTCTGCTATGGGATTTCATAGGCAATATGTTTGGAACTTGGTCAAAAAATGTTTATCGAAGAGTGGACGCTAAAACAGAAAAAGTATCTGGGAAAGTTGAGTTTAGGGTATATTGGGTTAATAACCCGCTGATCCTCACCTTTGATCCTAACAAACCCAACAGGGCATCCAAGTAGGTGGTGGTTGCAAACCCTGAATTTTGGAAAAGGGATCCAGTTTGACGAATATTTTTGGATGTGGGTTGGTTCAACCACCTGCTTTCTTGGGGGCGCAAAAGTTTTCCCCAAGCATCTTGGCGCAAATTTCCTAACCATGGTTCAGAGCGACCCAGCAAAAGAAGTAATTGCAGTAAGAATCGGAAATTGAACTTCAACTACGAAAGCTGAGAAAAAATAGATTCCTTGACATGAGTGTAGCCTGAAAGAAATCAATGAAGCCTGGAAGAAATCAATGTGCGCGAGCTGATTTGTAAAGTTGAACTGGGGTGACATTTATCATTTACAACTAGGGAGAGCCCAGTACTGTATGCTTTGAGATGCGTTTTTAGGCATCCCGTAGCTTAACTAACTCAGCACTTTAAGAGAAAAAGAAAACCCCTAGAAAAAACAGCCCGGTTACATAAGAAGTTGGTTTGTGCGAGCTAGATTTAAGTGGGCCCCTTAGTGTACCAATCTAGTAATTCTCCATTTGACAAAAGGGTATGCAAACTGTATATCTTAAGGTTTTTCAATTTTTTTGAATTTTGATGATATCCCATCCTGAATGTTTCCACCATTTTGGGTAGGATTCCCTTTCTAAACCACCACCATTTGGGGTGACCGCTCCCGGCGGGAATAGGTCGCTATAAATTGCCACCTTTGATCCTCGGAGGAGCTTGGAAGCGTGAGGAGCATCGACAGCAGTTCTTGGCCATGGAGTTCCTCCGGAGAATTTTCCTTGGGAAATACCGTGGAAAACTGTTGATGGTTCAGAAATCCTGCACCACCTGGGATGTATAAAACCCTATAGATAATACCTATCAACTGGTGTTGATATGGTAAATATCTCATGATTCACCAAGGTTTTATACATCCAAACTCTGGTTGTTTTTCGGATTTCACAACCATCAACAGTAGGTCCTTACAAAAAAGAAGATCTAGGGTCGACGCCGTCGTGTACCTTTTAACAACAAATGCCTCCTTATTGTGTCAGGCTTTTCCAGAGGACTTCCACGGTTACGCGGTTGCGTGGAACGGTCATGAGCGGAACCACAGCAATCTGTGGCAGAAGTACCTGAGCGCAGGCGATTTGAGCAACGCCCTCTCCATCATGGAAAACTACTTCCTGTATCTCAAGGAAAGTGGGCATCACCTGGAACATGTTCGGCTTTACAATGCAGCAGACCAAGATTTGACTACATGGCAGCAGGAAAGCAGCTTTGGCAACTTGGGCTACACCCTGGAGAATGAACGGCTGGAACCCAAAAATGAAGGTTTGGTTCAGATGATTTGTCCTTTCAATTGGATGATTTTTACATTTTTTTAGGTTCCAGCCGTTGATTTTCAGGGGGTGTATCTTTTCTGGTGTCTTGTTTTCTCTTCAATTTTTATTCAAGAGGTTTAAAGGCACCCATTTGTGTGAAATTAGTCCTGGAACCCCTTGTTTCCAAGCGAATGAAGCAAACCTAATTTGAACTCCTCAGGCATCTTCATTGTTGAAGGTGATTTGTTGGTCGCTAATATTTAAATCATCGTGTTTGGTAAATATGTCTTACAACTTTCCACGAAAATGAAACTAGGTGGTGGCAACTCAAAGATTTTTTGTATGTTCACCCCGAAAATTGGGGAAGATGTCCATTTCGACTCATATTTTTTTCAGATGGGTTGGGGAACCAACCACCAACCAGTGAGTCAATCACACGGAGAGTCGGATGTGTGTTCTATGGGGGCGGTTGGGGGGTATAATCTTTTTCACGGCGTTTCACTCAAGATGTTCCTGAAAAAAACTCAAGTATATAGGTGATGGAAAATATAGGTAATGGAAAAAATGGTGAACATATATATATATATATATAGTATATATTTATATGTTATAGACTAGAAAACTCAAAGTGTGTCAGGCGGAGGTTTGTTTACACCCTTTGTACCTACAAGGTTTGAATTGAATGTCCCCTCCTGGGTGGTTTTAAGACATCAATTCCGAAGGTGTTTGAAATGATAGTGTGCTCCACCCTGGTTTTTTTGTGATCGAATCAGGTTGGACTTTCATCCTGAGACCCGAAACCATGTCACAGCCAAACTGCCTCCACCCGCCTCACAAAAGAATGGTGTCATTTACAGTAGTTGAAAAGTACATGCCACAGTCCTTACTAATATGGGTTTATATTGACCCCTAAACTCTAACCTGCCATTTTGGACAGATTCCAACAGGCCTCCGCAGCCATAGGAATTTCCCACGGGACGAAAAAAAAGGAATTTTTCCAAACAATCGTTAGCTGGGCATATAACTAACCTTACTCAAAAACTTACAGATCCACTAACATAGCAATGGAAAATGGACCCGGATTGAAGATGTATTTGCTATTGAAAATGGGGATATTCCAGCCAGCTATGTTACAGAGGTTTCCCAAAAAGGAAACCAACAAACGTCTACCAACCCATTTGTTTGTGCAAAATGTCAACCTCCAAGGCTGCAATCCTCCGATCGCCGAGGGGCCGAAATCTCAGGTGTTTCACACCGTCGCAACGCCGTGGGCGTTGCGGGTTGTTTATAGGGGGTCTATGGTTTTTGCCCATTTATTTTTAGGGGTGAAAAGGGCAGCCAGGTATGAGTTTTAGAAAGATATTGCCTAAGTTATGGCCTAACCAGTTTATGGTGATTTTCATCCTTGGCACGCTTTGAGGCAATTATTTCTAGGACGATGCCCGAGTCCCATTCATAGGACACATGTTGGGCTGATCGGCGGATGGTCAGATGAGCACCAGTCAATTCGACCCTGTGCTCGTGAAAAAGTACCCAGTCCAAAGGGAATCAGGACCTTAAGAGTGCACTGGCATGCTTTCCCAAGACGCCGACAAACGGGCGTTACTCCGTTGGACTGACGTTCCATGGAAATCTGGAATGCCCGTGAGGCTCATACTCGACCTATTCAAAGAATGTCCGATCTTTTTGTCTGGCTGGAAAGATTAATTAAGCAAATGCAACACTTGCAGTTGCCGTCGGTGGCATGGCTTCAGCATTGCCCTGACAGCGCTATCCCTGGTAATGTTTGATGAGACGACTCGAGCCTCGCGGTTTCGCCCCGTGATCAGAGTTTCTGAATTTTGACTTGCTTAGTGGCGATATTGTTAGCTTTCTTTCGGGAATGTAGGTGGTGTTTTCAACACATTTTAGGGATGGTTTTTCACCCCCAAGACTTAGGGAAGTACCCAACCGAAGCCATCACTTGACGACTTAGCGCAAGAATTGTGTTTTTCATTAAATGGGTTGGGTGGTTCAACGGTTCAAATGGGTTGGGTGGTTCAACGATTCAACCACCTAGCATCGCCATGATGAACCAATGAACAGTCATCAAGGGCCGGGTCATCAAAAAAAGCAAGTCCTATTATCCGCAGTCGATGATTTTTTGTTGGTAAGTGGATAGGTTTGCTGGCAAAAATAAGGAGCCACACGGAATTGTAGAGGATATTTACGCCATTTTATTGCTCAAGAGTTTGATATGGTGGTTGTTAAAAGCAGCGGGGCCGCCTCAACTCAACACACAGTTTGACAAAAAAGGTATACGCTGAAACCCAACAGATTCTTGTTTTGCTTGGAAAGGGCTTTGTTTTGAAGGTTGACCTTGAAAAATAGACGTCATTCGGGCTCTAGGTATCTCTTGGTTTGCTAAACTCCTCTCATAATGGGGCTGAACTGGGTTACCTGATGAGGACCGCGTAGGGCATAGAATTCTCCCAGTTGAGTTCTCTCAAAAGTGGATGCCTTTTTCAGTAGGTTAAATCTTTAAAGATCTAGCAGCGGAACAACAAGTGAAAAAGGCACGGGTACTTCATGACCTGTATGATCGGCAAAAAATTGGTTTGTTTAGACTTTCCTCATATATGAATGCATCCTTCACCTAGCTTTCCTCTTAGTATCGACAAGAAATGGCTACAGTTTGATGCATATAGCATTTAGAATTGCATATCTGCATTTTTTATAGTACATTTGTACTTATATATGATCCAGCCCCCCCTGGTTCCCCCCC
>DF242303.1:14617-59491 GCA_000507305.1 Breviolum minutum Mf 1.05b.01 | reverse complement strand
CACAAAAAGGTGCTGAGTGACAATACAATCACAGCGTGTACAAGTCGAGTTGATTTTTACATATCTATCTATCTATCTATCTATCTATCTACATTCTATGTCATGGATGCACTTCTGTACACTACGTGAATTACATGAAACATCACAGAAACAAAGGCACTTCACACTTATGCCTTGTTCAACCACCAACCCCCACATGCTGTTACGTCACACTACTCAGCGGCACCCGAATCGGTGTGTTTGTCGGGTCCATCAGCTCCGTGGTAGCATTCGGACTCGATACATCCTGGTGATAGCAATCTGACACTGGATTGCCTGTGAATAAACACACTGCTTATTCAGATTTGAAAGGGTCTACTGTAGAGTTGTAGTTGTAGTCATAATTGTAATGGTCTATATATATATATATATTTATCTAAATCAAAATTTGAGTAAAGAGTTCCTTGCAGAACGTGGTGGATAGTTTTGTAAATAGGTCTAACACATCAACCAAACTCGACCTGCTAGTTACAAAAAGTTACAGTATGTAAATATAGATATATATATATATATATGTAGTTTTTTTCCCTGAAGACAATCCAAATGAATACCAATGAGTATGATGTTCAATGAAAATGAACATCAATTGCTTCATGAAATCAAAGAACTACTTGCTGAATTATCTACCTGATGATCCCAACGATGGTAATCTCCCTGTCCATGGGGGAAATCATGGTCACTGACCTTATGAAAAGTGAGTATAGTCTACCCTAGCCAAAATAGCCAAAGGCCAAAGACAAGCTGCAAAACACCACTTTGTAAGCTCTTTGAGATACCCCCGGAACACTCACATGTCCCCGGAAAAAGGATGGTTGGAAGATGTAATTCCCTTTTGAATGGTCCCTTTTCAGGTGAAATGTTCGTTTTTGGAAGAGTAAACGACATAACCAGCTGAGGAAATCATTCACACCTAGCACTAAAGCAGCTGAACTCGCACTAGATTTGAAGCAGGGATTTTGCTGGGAAAAGGCTTTCCCAGGATCTTCCATAAAACCGCAAACTCGATTTTGCCATATGTTTCTTCCCCTGTCTTCAATTCCTTTGGCCCCAAACTCTAAATCCAGAACCACCCTAAGAATCCTGATTTCTTGAAGAGTGTCTATTTGGAGGATCCTGGCCCCTCAAAGCCCTCCAATCGGAGGGTCCAATGATTCTTAGGACAACTTTTTACCACAAAACCATGCATCAAGTCCCAGCATCCGAGACAGCCCGTTGCAAGATGGTGAAAGTTCCGAAAGCCGCTGTTGCATGCCATCCAGCTGCATGGCGTCTCTCCTGGCATCGTTGCATACGGAAAAGGCGAGGTTTAGGGAATCTGCCCTGTTGAATGTGGGAATCTCCATAAATGTCATATCCATACCATAGCATGCTCCTACCTATAGAGTACTAAAAGAATTTCCCAACATCTTGCAGTCATATTCAAGAGTTCAGAAGATTCAGGATACAAATTGTGCTCTCAAGATCATCTCAAGATCCAAATCGGTTTTGGCACATTGGCCCAAGTCACATGCATCTATTCAAACCCAAACATCTCAATTAAGCCGTGTGTGATTCCAAGTTGCAACAAGGGGGCCTTGGAGAAACATCATCCTGGCTCAACTTTTTCTTGCCTTGGGCTATTTTCTTTTTTTGCCATTTTGCCATCCAGGTCTTGTGCATCTCTCACCCGCCTTTTGCACCAACTACTGTTGTCATAGTAGTGTTTTTTGTGCACAAAATCCTAAGATCGAAGTGTATTTCAACACATCCGAAGGACAGGCAAGCAAGAGTAACGCTTAATTATTTAGGATCCTCATTTAGACTTTAGCCTTTGCAGGGCATGTTTCATCCCTGTTCGAACACACAACAGGCCGAATGCTTCTTGCCCCAAACTGCCATCACTTTGGCTGGCCGAGCTTCCATGGAATCATGAAGCACCCACGGCAGTCCTTCGAATCTATCGGATATATCCTGTATCTGGTGTCTCAGGCATGTTGAAGGCTGCCACCACCATGAGAATCATCAAACCGAAAAGACTACACATGCTGAGCATAAAGACGATGCTGCGGGGTAATCCCAGTTGAAGCTCGTAGATGACCGTGTGGAAGACACGGAAACAGCAGAACATACAGGTGAAGGCCAAGTGCGCCAGGCAATAAGGTTCAAGATCCGCCACAGAAGAATAGGCATTGTTCACAGTCAATAGGGAAGCCCAAATGACAACGAGGCCCATCGGAAGGTTCTCTAAGTCGTTTTGAATGATTCGGCCAGCATGGTTTGCCCTTTCCACATCATCAGCAGTGGCATTTGCATTGTTATTGGGGTCTTCCTTTGCGCGAAGGTTGGCTTTTCCCTTGGCTAATGCCCACCTCATGTTGCTGATGAAATACTTCAAGTAGAGAATCAATGACACACAAGAGCTAGCTTTGAATAGCTCCGCGGGACCAATTGCCATTGCTACCAGGAGAGAAGTTGCTATGACTAAAATATATCGCACAATACTCGAACCGAAAGCTTGAGCCATTAGACATAATTGAAATATTCCTGTTTCAAAAATGCTGCTGCCACCCCTAAAGGTAATAATATGTAATAATATATTAAAACAACCTCCAGAGATTTCCAACCGCTTCCAGTCGCGAAACAAACGGGTCTGCCTTCAGCAAATGCGTTGTCAGTGGCATTGCTTCTACACAAACTGCCATAGGCGTGGCATTGGACGCCATCCTGGCCGAAACTGACATCAACGAGTTCTACTCAAAAGGCAGCACCTGAAGATGTACTGTACCTAAATATAATCTTCAAAAAAAAATAATCCAAGATTTTCCAGGCATTTCCTTGGGAACAATGGGCATGACAAGTGACTTGCTGCGTCTACTAGCAATGGAAAAGAACAAGAAAAATCCGCTACACCAATGGAAGGCATAATTGGTTCCCTTCGGCATATTCTAACAAGATTATGTATTGAACGTACAAGGTTTGAATTATCCGAAGAAAAAAGACTCTCTCCCGAGGCAAGATGGAAATTTGGGTTGCAAGTTGTTGCTCTAAGATGGTTCGATTGGTCGACGTCAAGCTGCTTGGGTGGCTTTCGAATCTTTGTTTCCAACGGACATGCCACATCTCCATCGCCAGACATCATCTCAGACCATTTCCTGCAAGGCCCAGAACTTCCCCTCCAAATCTTGTGGTCAAGGAAGTTTAGTTTATCGCTCTAATCGCACAAACCTGTGACTAAAAAACCACATTTGAGCCTGAGAATTTGAGCAATCATCACGAAATTATGTGCTGAGTATCATTTCAGGGGGGGTTGTGTTTCATCGTCTCACATGTCTGCTCACGTAAGCTTGAAGTCCAAATTATTGACCATGCACAAAAAACATGCGGACTGGGGGATCACCCAGAGATTATAACTTCTAAGACAGAAATTGTCCGATCAAGAGTAGTAACATATGTTGTCCGATGGAAAAAACATGTTGATTATCATTCTGGTTGGGGGGTGGTTGTCTGAAATAATAAAAAATAATCATTTGGAACTCAATTGGCTGCTGAAACTATTTTCAAACATAGGGTTGATATTGCATACAACATGCAACTACCTGGCATATTGGCCGCCATATGCACACATATAAAGATAGAAGCTTGCACATACAATCTCAAACATGTGCCCTCAATTAGACATCTTTAAAACCCAACATTTCCAGCATATTCTACTCCAAATCCTGGTGAATTTGTGTCAACAAAAATTGGCTGACATTTCCACCTTTTTCAAACATGTCGAGTTTTTCCATCCGACCCCGTTTTCTGCCTCAACTTCCAAAAACGTTGCTGATCGAAGCGTTGAAGCCAAGCGATGGAATCCAATCCCTTATTGCAGCCGATGTTCAGAATCACCTGATCAGGTGAAGTCCGGGGAAGAGAACGGGAATTTTGCACCCATGCAGTTGTTGGAACGGAAAGATTTGAAGAATGATAAATTCAAGGTAGAGAATATTTACATGAAATTTAGGCGGAAACACAAATATAAAAAATTAATAATAAATAAATAAAGAGAGAGAGAGAGAGAGAAATGAACATAATATAATATATATATATATCATATATATACACATGCATTTTAAGATCTTTTAACGGGATGTCATCAAACAGCCAATGTAAAATAATGCGGTAAAATACTTGAAGTGCTGAAGCTGTGTTTTTTGGGAGGGCCACGGGAGGATCAATGAAAGATCATTATGGTGTTTAAAACCCACCAATCATGTATACCTCCAGGGAACTAACATATCCCCCTAATAAGGCATATTTGAAGATGATTTTCCTTTTCCCCAGGTGGGATATGTTAGTTTCCTGGAGGGTATATCATTTTTTAGCTATACATGGAAATATCCATTTAACATCCATCTAATATCCCCCATCACAGGCCACCTTTTTTTGCTGCCCTGACCACCTTGTTCGGATCTGGATCTGCTCGAACCATTTCGTTTGACCAAAGCTCCCATGGACATATGGTGCCATTGCTGATCACACGATTGTATGGAAGCCTACAACCTTCGACGGTCACTGCGGGTGAAGTTGTTGGGTATTTTGGAGGATTTCCGATCTGTTTATTCTATGGTAAATTGGAACATGTCCAGTTAAGACCTTCAGATATCAAAGATTTTGTTGAACAACTCACAAAAAACTTTGAAAATCTAACTTGGAAGTCAAGCATTTTGCTTCTCTGCTTCTGAAAGACATAGGGAACTTACGTAATAGTTTGCCAGGAGGTCCTGTTGTTAAAAGCCCTGACATGAGTTGGTGTCCCATGGTTTCCCTAAGTAGTAAACCACCATCATCTTGGGAAGCCTCACTTGATACCACTTACACCAGAAAAACTGCTGCAAATGAAATGCAACCCCCCAAAATCTCCAAATTGAACATCCTCCATCTTCCCTTCCAACATCTTCCAACCAATACCTAGGATTCAGTTCTGAAAGTCAGGTTTTATGTTTAAATTTGCAGACTCTAAACGAAACGATCCACTTGGAAAAAACCAAACAACTCTAAACAAGACATTGGGGAAATCCTTCCCACAGATCAATTTTCCTGAAGATCCAAGGTATCAAGGGACGTTCCAGTGGAAAGTGGCAGCCCTTTCGCTGGCGATTGCGTGGATCAGCGCAACGTCTGTTAATCTTTAAAGGCTGCTTGACACCTTCAAGGGGCGAAGACATCAAATGGCTGTAGACACCCTGATAAACACACCTTTGTTTCCAGCAAAAAATGAGTACTGAAGTACACTTCAAAGTATATGGTCAAACCGTACTTTCCAGAATACCAGGGTTTTTAGGCACCATTATGTCCACATATATGAATATCATTGAATATCCCTTACATCAGTTTATTCCGTATCAACTCGAAGCATTTCAAATATACTCCCAAATCGGCCTTTGCCACTGGCATCTTGCATCAAGATGGAGATGTTGGTGCTGTTCACATATCCAACCTTAGCTGGATCATCTCTTCAAAGTGGCTTTCTTGGATACCTGGTGGGTTTCCAACCCATTGAATGATAAGAAACTATTAAACCTTATCTCCAAAAAAATCAATCTTCACACCTACGGGCAGCCGACCCCACCATAGCGACAAATAAAAAGGCATTCAGTTAGATATTGTTTTATCTGCAAGTAAAATAAAACACACTGATGATACTTCAAGGGCTTCAAAATCATATAAAATCACAGTATTTCAAATTGGATCCCCTAAAACAATGATTCGACTCAAGTCTTTTTGTGCAGCTTCTGGCCATTGTGGTTTTTGGATGCAAGGAATGATGAGTTTGAAAGTCATTCCCATCTACAAGCTCCAATGGTAGCTGAACTACCTCCATCCCAGTTACCTCTTCCTTCTGTTGGGTGACATTGGAAGCTCCTTCAGGCGTCTCCTTGAAGCGGTGATTAAATTGTCGCCGCGGAAAAGGTCGAAGTTTCGAAAGAAACACGGAAAACTCAGTGATGTAGCTGGCACGGCTGGGTTTTCTGTGCAACATGTTTGAAATCATGACGACATTATACAATAACAACAACAATCTATAAAATATCTATAATATCAATTAATGTATGTATATACTATACGTACACCTTATACCTCCTTACAACATCTATCCAAATCTATTCTTTCAATGTCTCACTATCATCTCAAAACGTCTGGAAAGTCCTGCATCTGCACTGCTGAATCTGTGAGGTTGGAAGGTGCTTCTGGTGTCTCCTGGAGGTCCGGGATGAGTTTCATTTAGCCTGAAACAAACAACTGGTCAACTGGATGATAGGATGGTTCTGCACCAACTTTTTGCGTTGCTATTTTTTTTCTTCATGCTTCAGAGTGGGAAACCACCTTTATCTGGGTACGACGTTGGCCAACCTGAACTGAGAGTGTTTGGCTGAAATCGACCCACCCCTGGCATCTACAAGTAGAATCGGATGCTGGACCGGTACACCCTGGGAACACCCATGATTCATGCTAAGAACATCAATCAGTATATATCAGTACCTCACTTCGGTAGAGGCAATTCTTAAGAGGATATGCTTTGTGCTAGAAGTGCTCAACATAACGATAGCACATCACAAGGGTTTTCGGCATGTACACCACGGACTTCTTGGGAAAATCATGTCACATCTTGGCGATGAGTCATCGCCCCCCAAAAAAAAGATCTCCTCTTTTTGCAGTGCCATGGCCAGTGCTTCGGTTACGTTGCTTGCGTTGGAAAGTGTATCAAGCAGCTCCTGAAGAGAAAGGCCCGGCACATCCACAATCATCTAGCCAGCGTGGAATTCTACTTCAAGTGGGCAGAAATATTTTTTGAAGGCAACGCAAAGCTCACATACGGAACCTTGCAGGGATTGGGTACATCTGCGCATACAACTCATTTCCATGTCGCATGGATGATAGATGGCAAATTAGATAGTTGAAAGCCCAGGTTCGAATGGCTCAACCAACCTGTCATCCTTCTCTTCCGATGACATC
Source organism: Breviolum minutum Mf 1.05b.01 (assembly GCA_000507305.1). Classification (NCBI taxonomy): domain Eukaryota; class Dinophyceae; order Suessiales; family Symbiodiniaceae; genus Breviolum; species Breviolum minutum. The sequence goes on along the minus strand of DF242303.1, from coordinate 52,474 downwards.
AAGTTCCTAAAAACTTGGTCCTGCCGCCCTGCCTGTACTTCGGGTGTCACATTTGCAACTGGCTTTCGACGGAAGTGGGCATTCGGATCAAATCTGTCCTGGAAAAACGTCCAAGGAGGAGAAAAATGGCCGTTTTTCGCACGGTCAAACTACACACCATATATACAGGTCCAGGTGGTGGTTGAATCATCCCCTGGTAGAATATAGTCAAAATGTGTGAACACAAAAGTCCTGCAACATCATCTGTATATGTATAATAATGTACACAAATATGTTTATCTCCAATGATTTCAGCTAGATGCATGCTAAGAAGTTATTCAGTTGAATTTATATATACCAATTTTCAAAAATCGCTGGTTGTAGGCACATCATCACCTTGATAGTCTTAGAGATGATACTGTTGGTTCAGAAATCCCATTCCCAACCACTTGGGATGGTGCTAAAACCCGTCGTAAATGGGGTAAACTACCCTCAACTGGTGGACGCCGGATTTCCGAACCATCAACAGTATTGTGAGATTGTACTCTTTTTTTCCTTTGCAATGTCCAAACCCCAAAGGTCAGGATACTTTTTCTCCCATGAAAAGTGGAAAATTACCCGAAATGTTTCAGGAAACGATCGAGATACACCCATTTTCCACTGAAGCATGAGTATGGGAGGATACGTGTCATCACCCCAAAAATCTTGTCCAAGGTGCCATAACTTGCCACCACACATCACCACGTTTCACCTTAGTGAGTTTCGGGGTTTGTTTCACCAGCGTCCCTTCAAAAACTCCGGAGGGAAGGGGAGGCGAGAGGCAAACAAAAAGAACGACACCAGCAACCAAAGCCACAAAAACAACAGTCATGAGTCATCATTTTCATCTTCTTCATCTTCTTCATCATCTCCAACATATGCCACAAGCAAATCAATATCTATGAGAAACGATTTCATCAACTATTACAGGTCGCCACCACAAACACGGCGACCTACCTTTTTGATGGCCACACTTTCCAACATGGAATGAATGGTCATGAGTCATATACCTTTGCCATCCCAATAAATCACGAAAAAGGTGGTCAAAACATGTCAAAACTGTGGCATGAATGGATACTTAACAGCATGAATAACAGCATTAGATATTCCCTATATGAACTTCGATTCAAACCCCAATCTGAATATTGATTCGCCTCTCCATAATCAAAAGACTTTCTGCAACAAATCCATCTGTGTGAATTAGAATCATTCCATCATCAGTGTATATGGTGGGACAATTCCTTAATGTAAATCCTTTTTTGTGATGAACCCAGTCCAAATATATCGACACCCGGGTTCCGGTATGGTCAGGCCACGCAAGCAATGTTTCCCCAACCAATCTTTTCGAAGGAAGTGTGGTAGCACAAGGTGATGCTGGTGAGTCTACCTTTCATGGGCTTCAAACGGTTGGTCGTGAACAAAGGGAAGATCCGGAGGAAACGTTACGCCAGGGAAATAGATTGGATCAACGTATCCAAGGCATACGTTTCAAGCAGGACTTCTTGTCGGCTGATGCAACCTGTCGAAACCTACACCAATGAGACTTTGAAGAAATAGCATAGAAATGACATTGCTATTCTTACCAATAAGGAAGACTACACATATACTCAAAAATATGTAGTAGAAAATCGATGTGTTTCCTGAGATACCATTTCTAACAGAATATAATCATCCACTATGCTCCCTCTATGAGAAAAATATTGTGCATACTAGAACGTTTTGCATTGATGGTGCATCCTAATTCTAGTTCTTCACAACTGGAACGCGCATACAAGGTATTGTACAACAAGTGAACCTCAACTACCCAGAGTTGACTAGCACAAGCCATCAGTGTTTCCTTTGTCAGGCCAATGCCAAGGTACCATTAGCACCTGCCCAATAGCAATCAAAGCCACGTCCAGATAAATCGCTGACCACAGCATGGATGCTGGTACTGGACCAAGCTGTTCTTTTCAAGTCCTGCATCCCCCCAACTCAGAGCTCTGCGATGATTTTTTCCATCCCCAAGGTCCCATGAAAAACGCAGCACCAAAGAATGATGCCTTGTTTCATACCAGAGAAGGACTCCAGGACATAATGGCATGTTATGGCTAGCTGTATTTGATGAAAACAAATAAATATATGCAAATATGTTTTGACTTGGCACACACGGGAAGATATCAACAACATCAATCACATGCCTTCAATGGACTCCTTTGCGATGGATTGCAACGGAGTCGTTGATGTCACATGATTTCACCACCAACTACTCAAGCGAGCCAGGAAAAAAACCGGCCTTACTGTCCCTATATAACATTATTTACCTGGGCTATAATACTGCATGGGTATATGCGGTAAATAATCTACTGTACCCAATTCATACCACATGTACCCAGTTATATAGGGGCTATATATATATATATATACACCAGTTAACCCCTATTTTGTTGGGGTATAATGCCCTACATACCCTTAGCAACCAGAGGTTTTTCATTGCGAAGTCTTTTGGCCTCCATGGATCCCCAACAACCCCAAACCCCTGTCCCGATGCGTCTCGAACATCAAATATCCTGGAAGGGAAGGGATGCTGAAACAAAGACGGTTAAAGTGAAACACAAAAAATACTACCTTCGTGATTTGAATTGTGAATAATTCAGGGTTTGGATCTCTCTAATGCCATCAAGTCGATACTCGAATATTTGAACCTAAAATCTTAGGCAGAATAGGTTTCTCCTATCATCATTTACAGCCTCAGCCGGCTCAGCCGTTGGAAACTTCACATCAGATCCAGCCCAGGTGCGTACAGTCTTCAGGGCATTCTCAGCACCACGGAGAACCGCCTGGCAACAAATCAAGGGATCACGGATCACTAGTATCGACTTGAGAGGTATGGCTTCGTTGGGCTGGGTTTTGGTGGTTCTTCCGTCCTTTCGATTGTGGATGACCCTTCCTGTTGAGCAGAAATGGCATGAATCATAGATGATCAATGTCATTGTTGAATTCTGGGGTGCTCCCCTACGTGTTTCGTAGTACTGGTCCGTGGGATCTTCAACACCTCCATGATCAGTGCACCGGCAGGATGCCAGCGATTACCAGCAGATATTCTGATATTTGGCACCATGGCATCTTTGAAAAAAACACAGAAACACTAGGGATTACTAGAGTATATATTTCCCTTCTATACTTGCGATTTCTAGAGTATACTTTTCCCCTTCTATACTTGTCGTATGTGGCATTGTCCTCATACCACTTTGTAAGCAAACCAAAAGCATACCTCTTGATATATAAATATATATATATATAATTGTATATGTATATGATATGCCTTCGGTCTACCCCCCACCCAATACCTAAAAATGGAATCATTCTGGTGGTGACTGGCATCCTGGGTTGGGGGTAGTTCCGATATATTCCCAAATAAAAGTCATGCCAAGCACACCGGATCTGCTCCCTCCGTGTCGACAATCAGAATATCCACTTTGGGCAAACCCAAATTGCCCACAATGCTGTCAACCTTTGAAGCCAAGTTACCAAAGGTTGAGGGGTTTGGCCATGCTTTTTTCGATGATTTTTTTTGATATGATCTGTCAATGTGGACTTTAAAGCGCTCAGAGATTTTTGTTGGAATGGACTTGAGAAAAAAAAACTGTCAGAGATATCAATCTTTCTTGGCGCAAGGATCTCTAGCGCTTTTGCTCTACTGATCGAAAAGGTGCCTATGGGTGAACACGCACATGTACATGCAGCAAAACGTTTGTATATTCAGTATGAATTGAATGACATATATGTTGCAGTTGTCGCCATGAGACACAACTACAAGTTATTCAATTAATAATAATCTACATATGCACCGAAATTTACACATAGAAATGCAAAGAACAACCCAGCACTTCGTACCTACACAATGCAGCACTGGCACTCCTGAAACACTATTCAGACTTTGGTTCATGAACATGCACGCTCCATCAAAAAACAGTGTCTTACAAAAACACAAATATTCTCTGCACGGTCACCCCCCCTCCAAACAAAAAAGTCAACTTTGTTTAGTTCCTTCCCTTTTCTAAGCTTCACTGAAGAGGTGGATTCACAGAAATCTCTCTAGGATCTGGTGATAGATCATTATTGGATCAGAGTCAGACATGGATTGGACAATTCATTTGAGTGATGTGGTCACACTTTTTCCCCCACTTACCGAAACAAATAAAACACATTACCCATCATCCACTCAAGAACCGAGCAACTGTGCTCAGTGGCACTTGGATGCGTGTGGCATTGGGCCTAGCCGTTTGGAGATCACCCCTTGGGTTGGGGAATGAAAGCTCCAAATGTGGCTCTGTTTTCACCACCCCGAATACTGCTGGAATTTTTGGGAGGAATGCAGAAATCAAACACTCAGCATTGAATCCTTCTATAGTGAAAACATTTTCTTTTTCGTTTGGGATCATCATGATAAACAGCAATAATCTAATACACGAGACCAAATAAAATACTACCGCCAGAATGCATGAAAAACTTGCTTAGGATCCTTTGGCAGGGCTTCCTTCATGCATTGAGACTTGTAAAATGAGCACCCCTTGGCCAACACCATGCTGGCACGCCACTTGCCATCCGAGCATAGTAACGAAAACTTGAGCCACATTGGTTTTTCAACTGAAATCATCTGTACAAAACACCAGCACAAACCCAGCAACCCCCCAAATTAATCCAAATTACCAGTACTCATGTTTCATATGTTCCATCAGCCAAGATGCTTATGCATCGTTGCACCCATGCGTGCGCTCTCCTTTCCAGCAGATTCGTTGAGGAATTCCACAGTCTCGCCGGGACGGGCCTTGTCCTCAAATGGATGCCAGGTGAAAGTGGAATGAAACTTCCAAAATGATGGGGGCCTTTTTGTTAAACAAAACGGTAGAGGTCTTCTTGCATCTTCTTACAAGTTTTGTTTCTTGTCCCGGCTCCAGTTGTTGAACATGGGAGGCATCTCTGTTCGTGCTTTGAAAACCATGCGTCAACATCCGAGTCTTGACATTCACAGTTCACCAAGATGTTGGAGCTACCACTAACCAGTTTGCCGTTAACGCGTTTCTAAAGGGGTTTCTGCTCTCATTTGTTGCCTGCAATTGTAGGTATCAATGCTAGTACTCGCATCAACTGTTACACCCATGCTATCTCAATCTATAATCTACAATACAAATCGATATCAAATATCAAACGCATCACACCATCTCGACCCGAATCCAAGAATACAACATCCCTCTAGCTGCTAACAAATTCAGCAACTTCCCACCAACTCACCTCAACAAGCCAAAGACTCTGTCATTGCTCGCCACCAGAACTTCAACCAACCAGTTCCCAGTTTCCTACTCCTCTTGACACCGTAGCCTGCCAAATGACGAGTCTCCTTTCAGCTGCGATTCCACGGCTGGAAGATGCGGGAAAGGTAGTTACACTAATGTTTCAATGTTTCGGCGCCATTTCCTGGTTATTAAAAACTCCAGTGTCATGAAGTTTAAACGCAGAATTTCCACAAATGCCAGCAAACACATGCAAGCTTCTTATGCTTCTTAGCTCAACCGATTGCAGACTTAAAACTTGGAGGATTTCCATGGTATGGACATCCTTGTTTAAGTCTGAGATCAGTGGTGTCCACTTAGCGCAATATATCTCCAAACATCTGGACTCTTGACTCAATGGTTAAAGATTTGCCAAGATCTGTGGGTCAAAACAATGTCTTTCTAAAGTCTCGGGATGTCTCACACCACACCGAGTCACCTTGACAAATCTGCAATCATGGCTGGGTCAAGAACAGAAAAAAAAAAACTTCAATGAACTGCTTGTCATATATATGATATATGTCTTGTTCTTTTCAAATGATTGTTTGTCAACAATTCGAAACTGAAACATCATGAATTAGGCCGTTCTTCATGATCATGATCCGGGATCTCAGGCAAATCCTTCCCTTCCTTTCACCAAGGTTCCTTCAATAAAGCCACGGTGCTAGGTATTGCTTCAACGCACAGAGCAACTGGGGCCTTGTCCGAGGGATACCTCGGCGCACCCGAGGAAAATGATATCTTTACCTATACATTTGCCATAAAAATCTAAGAACATGTACCATACATGGATGGGATGGGATAAAATCACACAAATATATGACTATATAATTATACAATAAAATATAGTATATATATATATATTGGAACCTCTTGAAGAGTGCCAAATAAGCAAATGTAGGGCTTTCGTTAAATTTTCAAAAGACTTGTAGGATCCAGGTATCGAACAAATATTCATCGGATACAACCACATCAACTATGAATCAATCTATTTGGAGCCGCAACATGACCTCAACAACAATTGGCAAAGAAAGAAACGCATCATACAAAAATATTTAGGAGATGTACATACAAACATGAACTGTATCCAAATCATGATCTGTTTGATCAGAATGAATCTAACTTCAGAAACCTTGAAATTGTCAAATCCAAATCAAATAATCAACAATTATCAACACCTATCACCAGTTAGGTACTTCCACTCATCATCCATAAATCTCCGACATTACCATCAAACGAATCCAAATTTTGCCAAGAAACGGTGGAGGTTTTGGGATGCGGGACAATGAGCACACCGATTTGTGCGTTGCCAACAAGGAACTCCATTTCCTCCACGTGAACACCCTCCCATTTAGCTCGCCACGATTTGAAAAAAACAATGTGGAAAACCGCTTTGGATCTTCAAAGTTGTGGAATCTGACATTGAAGTGAGCACAAATTGATGATTTTTCCAATTCATAACTTACTCTGCGGTGGCTCCAGGTGTCTTCAACATCAACTCCAACATAGGAATCGCCGTCGCCGTCGTTTTTTCCCCTCATCTGCTGCTGAAACTTCAGTCTCCTCAAGTTCCAGAAGCGATGTTGATCAAAGCGTTGCAGCCACGCAATAGAGTCATGACCCTTATTGCAGCCGACATTCATAATCACCTGCGAGGGGCGGTCCAACACCAGCGCCCTGGATAGTCAACCTAGCTACCTCCCCACCTCCCCGTTTTTGATACCCCATTCACAGAAAAAATGGATGATTCAAGGCCTTAGTACAGGACGCCAATGATAAATAAGCCCTAAATATCTGAGGGAGGTAGGTTGACTTCGCCATTAAAGCTTCCCAATTAACGTGAAACTTCAGCAAACTTACCAAAAGCAGCATCTCGTAATTTTCCCTGCTTTCCATTGCTGGCGAAAATAAACCCCTATCATCTCCATATCAGCAGTTGTTTTTGAGAAGGACCTCCTTCTAAGAGAAATGAACTGGTGTTTCTCAACTGTTTTCTGGTCAGACATGTTTTCACCAGGCTACCGATCTACACCGTTTCACCATCCATTAAAGGAAAATCCAAAAGTTGCCACACCTATGGGCCTATGGGTTCACATCATGGCGATGTAAGGGCCTCACCCCCAACCAAGTTCACCTTATCGGGATCTGGATCCACTTTCACCATAGCATTTACCTCGAAGTTGACAACACATACCAAGGGGTATGGATGGGAACTGCGGTTGACTAGTAGTTTTCAATGGGTCTGCGGTTGATTTCAAGGGTATTATGAAATAAACATATTTGATGTCACTACGGGGATGGGAATGAAACATCGGCACAGTTTAGAACGGTAGCATATACTTCTACCTGCCGCAAGATTCGCGAATGACATATCGAAGCGCGTAAAAAGTGAGCGAAACAACGTTTGAATGAGGTAGAATACATACCAGGGTACGCCGAGGCATTTCCAGACAAACCACCGATAAGCGGGCCATTACAGTTTTTGTCTTGGCTTTCAAAAATCAAATATGAGGGGCTAGTAAGTTATGAGAAATTTGCGTAGATTTGATATGACCTCTCTTCACAGGTGATAGCAACATGTTGTAACGCACATAGACGAGGTATATAGTATATATATATATATATCCTTTACAACTTTGAAATTTCACCCAGAAACAAATTGAAATGTCACAGCTGATTATACACAGGTATCACCTATCTGAATAAGGCAGGACACCCAGTCATCTTGTGGACATCGTGTCCCTGACTCTCCAATGATCTCCGCAAAGGACAGCTTGCATCCTCAGCCAAGCATTCATGCTACAATATCAAACAAAACACCCAAAAAATCAGATACCCTCCAGTAAAGTAACATGGCAATGGAAATCCACCTTTTCCAGTAGGAAATACATCTTCAAATGGTGGATTCTCCATTGCTATGTTAGTTTACCGGAGGGTATCTTTCATTTCACAATTGCTGCCCCATCACTTCTGAGATCTTAGTCAGTTGAGTTTCGGGAGATGCGAATCTCAAACAAACACTCCCGAGCAGTTTTGAACAGGGTTTTACGTTTCTCAACTTTGGTGAATGTCCTGGGGAATTTTTGATTGTTCCATGAACATTTGAGAAATCAAAAGGAATGAATCAAAAGGATTTGTAGAAATTTCCCCTTGAATTTTCAGTCTACTTTCCTTGCTTATTGCAAATGTTGGGATATTCACTCCACCATATATTTCATCACTGATAGCGTTTGTCAAATGTGATACAGTAGTGGGTGGCCTTGCCCTACCCTTTCGTATCATCCTCCCCCCACCCCAGAAAGGAACGTAATTACTCTTCCAAATTAAAACCATCATAGCTTTCAGGGGCAAAGCTGTGAAATTTTTTGTGGGAGTACTGCATTAACGTTTTAGCGACAACTATCACCAAGATGGAGAAATTATCGAATTATATGTTTGTTGCATAGACCGCTTTACGACACCAATCTATACCAATCATAGTAAAACATGTCACCCAATTGCGTGTTTCCAATTGATATAGCATTTGTATTTCTGCTGTAGCAACGAAACTTAAAATATATTGACACATATAAAAGCAAATAATCATACATGAAAACACGGAAAAATCACTGAAAAGAAATGAACAAAATATGAAACTGCATGAACACATATATGATAATATATATATATATATCTATGTCTATATAAATCAGAAAACAAAAATATACCAAACATATCATTGAAACAAAAAGAATCCATTCATCCTTGGTCATGAAATGTGTTTTTGTTAAGAATCTCATCATCTAACCGACTCGATTCACCGAGCATCGTCTCCGTGGAAATTTGCAGGTCCCAGCGGCTCGGTCACGTGGATCCTGGGGAAAGGGATGTACGTAGAAAGGGATGTATACTGTATATATATATATATAAACAAATGTACATATATGGATATTATATGGATATATATGTTTTCAAAACATGAATCATCATGTTTTATAATAATATGTTACATGAAGTGTGTGTAGGAATGCCATGCTTTTTTCAAAAAAGTACTATATCTCCTAATATTTTCTACTTTGACTTGTGGAGCTTCGAAATTTTGTATATTTCTCGGCCGAGCATGTCTGTGTGTTTAACATTGGTGAACTTGTCTGGTTTGGCGAAGGCTTTGGAATTTCTATCTTGAGTGATACATGGTGATGCACTTGTTCAATGTTCAATGCGTGTAAATAACATTTTAAAACAAGTCTCAAAATTAAGGGTCATCTCCATCTCTTGATCTAATCTAAGTTGATATGGCATCATCCGAATGTCTAAACTCTCCAAACCATGTGGTTGGAAGATGTTGGACATGGAGTTTGTCCCATGAAAGGCATCGTTTCCCAGGTGAGGTAAAATTGCTACAGTTTTCTTTGGTCCGAGTCCAATCTACCAATAAACGGCTACAGAATTTCACGATCCAACGATTAGATCCACTTCCACTCCCCCAGAGCCAAGCTTCGGCACAGCGACGTTGCAACCATATCTTGCGTGGAGCTGTGACCTTTTGAAAACCAACCCATTTTGGATGCCCAAAAATGGCATTGTTTTTGAACATAAAATTCTCAAAAAACAGGTGCAAGGCCCAATGATGGCGTTGTTTGCTTGTTTGTTTTTAAGTCGCAATGCCCAACATCCTTTTTTCTTGTTTGGGGGGGGGAGATTCTGGACATGTTTTTGTGGCTTGGAATCGTGCTTTTGAAAGCTGGAAAAGGGAACTGTTGGGAATTTAGGCTTCCTGGGCAAGTTGGGAACATCATAGACTCAAAAGTGCCGGCTGGTAGGAGGGGATATGGATTCCTTCCCAGGATAGGTCTGTTGTGACACAACTCCCAGGGCCAATTACTTCAGGTATGATTCGCCCATCTTATCAATATAGGAAAAACAAATTATCTTTTCTTTTGGGGGGGAGGTTTTCCCTATGAATCTTGACATCTCTGGACCACCGTTTTTCTGAACAACTGGGATGTCTGGTTGTCCGACCTCTACCTCGGCATTTCGGGATGTGGTTCCATTCTCACCAGCCGTTGTGGCTGGCGATGGTGTGGACTGTTGGGTCGTTGGCAACGCTGAGGTGGGTGCAAATACCTGAGATGATCCGAAATCAACAGCTTTGACAAAAGTGAACATTAACGTCTCTGTATTTGAAACTATTGTCTTAACAAACAGTTTCATTATATTCATACTGAGTTACCCTGATCATAGATGTAAATAAATATATATATATATACACAAACATGAATTTTCGCATGTTGAGGTCTTCCTGCACAAATTTCATATGTAGTTATCTTCATTGCAAAAAAAAACAAATCACACAATATCTTTTAAACATGTATGATATGTATATAGTATGAAACAATCAAAAATAATAACACTGTAGATCGATTGTTTTGTACCTATCACATCCTATCACCACTTCACCTGGTTTCGAGTTACCTCCTTAGCCACCTCATGATGGCGCAACTGTCGGAAGGGCGCCATGCGCTTTTCCTTTCTCTTGCGACGTTTGGTCTTGCTGGCATTGATAGCTAGCTCATGGCCACCTTCATTGTAGTGTTGTAGGGCTGCTGGAACCATAAGCCAGAAGTGCAGGTTCGCAAGAAATACCTTGACATTCGGGGCTTTCTGTTGTTGCATGACTTGGTAGCGAGGCTACTGTATAGATAAACCAACCCATGCCAAGTTCTCAAGATGTGAAAAAATCCAACCCATCTTGTCATCTTGTATTTCTTGACATATCTTGGCATGTTTCAGAAAGGGGGAAGGCATGGCAATATAATGTATATATATATATATATCTTTACTTACACATTTACAATATGTAAAAAAAATATTCGTATATAACTGAAAAACGTATGTATAATTGTATACGTATCTGATATATTCACGTATAAATTAAGCGCACGTTGTGGTGTGACAAACCACCAAGTTCCAAATGGAATCTCCACTCTACTACGACCTGTTTCTTTTTGAACGCTCCACCAAGAAGTGCCCAAAAATTCGGCTTCCAGAGCCAAAGATTGGCAGATGACTCAAATGGCATCTCCACTAGCCACGTAAGGTTGTATGCTTATCAAGTGAAGGGGGTTCCAAGACAACAAAAAAAAACATTGTAGCCAAAAACACAAGATCACAAGAGCCCTTGTTTGGACCAAAACCTTTTTCTTCCAAAGACATGTTTGATCCTTTTTGTTCAGGGTCATGTTGGGCTTCATCTAATATACCTGTGCATTCGATTGAACGACAGTACCACACGTGAGAGGCTGAAAATAACCCCAGGCACTACGAGGACTAAATATTTCCAACAGCTTGCGCCAGGTTTGCATGGCTTCATATCCCGCAAATTCAACGGCGGAACGTTGGTGACGAAACAATGGTGATTTGGTGCTATTGTGGAAACATTTTGATGGAACATGTTTTATGAACTATATGATTTCTCACCCACCGTCAACATGTGTCAACAAAAAATGGAAAAGTGTTTGGTGACAAGGGTGCGTATAGTTCCTGCTATAAAAGTCAACCAAGAAAACGGATGACTAGCATAGATTGATATTATATGCCGAGAGCATGTGGATGTGCATGTTCTGAATATTGACTACGGCTACTCGAGGCTCGTGGTATGGCTGTCCAATGTGAACTTGTGATAACTTGTGCTGTCTTACCAAGAAGATGATACCAATAAAAACTCATGATCTTTATGCAATATTGGAACAAAAGCTCGTGTTTTACAAGCTTGAGAGCCAACATCGTTTTTTCCAAACAATTCCCATGTCTCAAACTCTCATATAGTTGGTGGTTTCAACCCATCTGAAAAATATGAGTCAAATTGGATCATTTCCCCAAATAGGGATCGGGATGAACATAAAAAATGTTTGAAACCACCACCCAGTCATCTTTTTGTTGAATTTGCCAATTCCCATATTATTTCCCTGCTATTTTTTTTGGGGGGGGATACCCGTACCCACTTCGAAGGCCGTCCTGTCTTCAACCATTGGGACTTGACAAAGGTTGAACCAATCAGCTCCCCGAGCTCCCGAACGGCGAGCTCCAATCCTGGCAGTTTGCAAAAAGATGTGTTCAAGGTTGAGGGCATAATATTACCCTTCCCCTAAAACCAACAACTTGAAACCCCCCTAAAAAAAGGTGTTTGTTTTGGTTTTCTACTTTCAATTTTGGAAAAGCATTTTTTTTTCAGGTGCCAACTTTTGGTTTCAGGGAGCCAACTTCCAATGCAAGCCCCCCTTTTGGATGACTGAAGTTAAATCTCACCTGTCATCAGCTGTCTGTACATACCTCGGCTCCGGGCGGAGTAGTAGATCAACGTAGGGCATGTATCAAATTCAGGGCCCCATTCGGTTAAGTCATATTTAGACATCTTTTTGATTCACTAAACAATAAAGTTTAGGCCTAACCATAATTTGCCCCTATATCTACCCTACCTTCATTCACTGGAGTAAGATATGATGAGGTCTCATCTCATGCATTTTGGTAGGTGCAACCGGACCCAATTTCCAACCCAATCCATCAAACCAGTAAACACCGGTCCATTCCCGGTCCGCCTCATCCAAGAACTCCTCCAACCTTCAGAGCTTCATGTTTCTATTGATTTTTTTGGTTAGATAAACAAAACCGCTTGCAAAGTCATGAGTGAAAAATGATAAAACACTGACGTCGTAGCATCAGTAGCGGAGTCTGCTTTTCTAGATGTGATTCATGCAGGTTTTGAACGTTCGCCCGAAATCAATATTTTCAGTCCAGGCATCTACTTTCCCGGGTGCCCCCAACGTGAGGCTCCGCGGCACCACTCGAGAGGTACGAGTGGGTGAACCTGGCAGCCAAAGTTGTAATCTGATGGAAATATTCAAGTATCCACCATTTGTAAATGTGTTGCCGCGTTGCCTGGCTGAAAAAGGAGGATTTCCATTGCCATGTTAGATTACGTTACTGAGTACTGTACAGTGTTTTTTTTATCATGTTGGATCATATGTTCATGATTTCAGCCATCAAAAGTAGTTAGCTTAGTAGATTAGCTGAGAAGGAAAACAGCAAAGGTACTGACATCCCAGGCCTTAACCCTACAACCATTAAGATCCTTACGCTCCTTATGACATAATTTTATTGCAACCAGTCACGTAGTTGGGAGAAACCCACTTGTTACTATACCATACCCTCCAGAGAACGAGAAAACATATCCCACCAAATGGGAATAGGAAAATCATCGACTCAAAATACCTTTGGGCGGGGATATGGACTCGTTCCCAGGAGGGAACCACCAATGGAACTTGAATCCACTAAAATCACTTTCAAAAATCATAGACTTGGCATATGACTTTCCATTGTGTTTGAACTTTTGAGCCCAGGTTATTTTTTGAAAGGCCCCCCCCCCCCCCAAAAAAAAAAAAACACTACCCTATTGATGATCACTTCATTCAACAGCGATGGGCAGACTTTTTAAGGAATCAACTCCGGGTGGCTCTTGAAATCCAATCCCAAACACCGCACCTTCCATGATTCGAAACACACGAAGACACGACACACGGTGGTGCAATAACAACTCTGTTTTGTTGTTGTTGGCTATATCCTGAAAACAGTAAGAAACGAATTTACAAAAATAACAAAAAACACAACCATGTGTTAATAGAATCCTAATGTTAATAGAAAATGGAATTCTAAGTTCGACGAACTAACATGTTCAACTTGTATGGTTCATCATATTTGCCAAATAAGCTCCAGTCATTGCAATAAGCTGGCTTCGCCCATTTGAACCTGATACCAATGACCTGGATGGCATTGCATGTTTTCTTTTTCATCTTAGATGTATGGTAAAGAAAAAGTGTCTCTGAAATATCACTAAAAAATTAAAAACATGACTTTTCTGGGACCATGAAAGTAGTCAGACAGTAACCGTGACATCTGGACGACACTCGTGCTGAACGGTGGGAATCTATCCATTTTGAGCCTTCCGATTTGGACTGCGGAAAAACCCAAAAGATTTCATCGAATCTGACGACTCAAATGTCCAGGGTCCCATGTCATGCCTGGGCAGTATGAAAATTGTTGAAAACCATGTGGTGATTACTGTATGGATTATGAATGTTATGTGACCTATTTGAACTGTTGAAATATGTGCCCCCAACTTTAAACCAAGCAGAGATCTGGGAGGATTTTTTCTCAAAAACAGCAGCCACCCCAAACTCGGAGATTGGCGGTTTGGTCGCGCAAAAAATACCTGACTCGTTGGTGGATGTTGTTGGATCAGTGCGGATGCAAAAAGATTGGATGAGTGGATCATAGTAGAATCTTTTACAATGGCACGTATCACTAGCAATATCAATGTACAGTTCACTGATTCTCATGGATTCACCACACGGACCATACGAGTTCCTAGATATTGAATTGATATTGAATCTTACAGCCACAGTTTCTCAAAGCCTAGGCTTAACAATCCTGTCTTGAATCAGCTAACCAGTCAGTTTCTCGGGCTGTAAGCGCAATACTGGAGTCCCAGATTTGTTGATTGAACATGCGATTCTTAGGTAGGAAAATGATAACAACTCATATATGACAAAACCCAGCTTTGTCGAAAGTTACTTGATACTGAATTTAGTAAATGATACCACTCACGTAACCTCCAGGGAACTAATTTTGTCCTTTTACCAAGGGGCTTTTGAGTAGATGATCTTCCCCTTTTCCAAGGTGTTAGTTTCCAGGAGGGTAACACATGTCGATTCAAGTAGCATCAGCGACGCTGTCATTTTTCTTTTGTACGTCGGACGAGTGTCAGTCGAGTGAAGACCCCAAACGCTTTCTGTCTGTGCAGGACAGGGTTCCAAGCATTATGGTGACTTGGGGTCCCTTTGAACTGCGTCAACGTTAGCCAATCTGACTCAGGTTTTCCGGACCGCCTGTCTTTGGGCGGCATCTTTGTCCAAGCTTAGAATACGCCCCTGAAAGGGCCAAACATGTCAGTAGACCTCCAGAGCGTTCAACCATCTCTTATTCCAACAGATCGCTCCGCCGACAAGCGGTTGAATCCAGCCTGGAACCTTTACATGCGCTATTCCATTGTCAGTTTTGGCCAGCATGTATCATGAACTTTCCGCTTCCATTCATTCTTGCGTTTATTGAAAATAATCACAGGTCAGCATCATATGAACACCCCCCCAAAAGCTCACAAAAAAAAACTATATATTCCATGCAACCATTTTTAAGTGCGAACTGCTGGTTTCAGGGCATTTGTTAGTGCAAGGAAACTCCTATGCCAAAGATGTAGAGTCCAACAACAGTGATGCATAGGCCACATCAGGAGATGCATGATTCGCACATGGACTGGGCTGGCCCAGGGAAGCCTCAGGCAGTCGACAAAAATGAAGGTCTTATTTATACCTCTGAAATTTGACATGAAAACCAACAAATGATGCTTTGGAAAAGGTCAGTTCATTGAAATATGTTGAAACATGACATTTTATACATTTTATTGTAATCTATGTTAAATATCAGAGGGTTTGCAATCCAAGCTATACTTGAATCATAATCATACAATCTAATGAATTTCATGGCGTTAGTTTCAAACCAGAAAATTCAAACATGGCACGTTTCTATACAGTAGGTGTTTCACACATATCATCACGGAATAATCATTCACCCATTCATCCAAGTGAGGTCATGGAAACGACTATGGCTGCCATTTGCAAAGCTAAGATACCATTGATACGCATGCAAGCACCTGGCAAAGGTCGTTCCGAGGGTCGAAATGCCAACCACAAAAAATTAACCAACAGCAGATTGAGATGTCCAAAAAAAATAACATGAATTGACAACTTGGAAAATCGACTCTTATGACTGTTGACCTTCATTGATGCACTAAGGATCACAGTTCATGTAGGCCTTTGACTCGCCCCTTCCCCTTGCAATGCATACGGTACATGCATCAAGCCAAGGGTGGTTAGGTGGTTGCTGAATCTGTCTTGACGCCAGACAACAAACCATCAGCGTCTGCCATGAATCATGGCACCTTACTATCTGCTGGTGGCAAATCTTGTGGAACTCCCAAGTGTGCTAATGTCCGCAACACCGGAGTGATGTCGCCTTCAATACCCACCTGCGTCGCCATTTTACAGTGAAAGATGAAACATGTTCAAAGACGTTTAAAATAAACGTGGAAAGCTGTCTATTTGTTCCATCCAAAATTCACCGCCTGCTTCTTTCAAAAACCTTATAAAGTATAAAAAAAAACCAAGGGTGACAGTTTCCTCTCTTCCACCTGATTGATGGACTGGGGGAAACATTTGAAACCATGCAATTATGCACTTCTGAATTATGGTGGTGACAGGTGGCAAAATGAAAACAAAAACATCTGATAGAAATCATCTCTCACTACATTCAGCCACAATATAAAAACCATCATTTTGATGTATCAACATCCGAATATAACATAGAAAAAAACATGTTCTAAAGGAAACACATCCTCGAACATATCTTCAAGTAAAAAAACAAACACAAAAGGGCCAACCGTCCATGCCGATCGCACGCCATCCATCATCCATCCATCCATCCATTGTTGGCCAAGTTGCTAAAGCCATCAACACAATGGCCTTGTCTGGAATGGTGGAAGCCCAAAGATGCAAGGAATCCAAGTCGTTGAAATCGAAATTGCGAGCCACCTCTTGTCCTTGTGTCATTCTCATCACGTGAAGCATGCAAGTGAAAGTGGTTTTCAAATACGATTTGGTTTTTGGATTGAGTGAAACTCATCATATAAAACAAAGGTCTGGGAAAACTTGGGATGGTTGCACGGCCATCATGGTCACCTGATATGTTCAGTTCAGCCAGTTGTTTCGCGACCTTCCAAAAACAAATGGGTGAAAATGGTGAACCCAATCTATCCCTTGCTCCAAGAATTTGATGTAAACATGACATCCCTTCAACTGGGATGTGCAGTCTCAGCATCCATAGAGCTTGATGTAGAGCCCTGTGACGTCACCATCTTCTTCAAAGACATTGTCAGAATCCTGAGGATATCAGCAACAACCCTAAATTGAATATATAGATGGCTATAATTTGTTTATTCAAAAAGCACATCTTTTGTACTGTCACCTTCTGTCTGTTGCACAAATAGTTATCCCAAAAGACTGACAACGATCTTTAAATGTTCTTTATTGAGATCACCCAAATGGACTTTACGGCGTAAATAACGAACATATTCCATTCCTTCATGGTAAACACAGCATCAAAAGTCTTCACCCTGCCATTCATTGGACCTTTTTGTGATGCAATCGAACTTAGGAATCTCCCAGCAACATTGTTGATGGACCCGTGATTGAAGCAGCGAGGGATGGTGTGTTTGTTTTTTTTGTAAGGGGGGGGTGATATGATATCCCAAAAAATCCGCCATCAAGTTATTTTGGGGAGGAACACATGAAGTAGAAGGGCCAAAATCTTCAAATCCACTCAATTCCAGTGGCAAATTACTTTATGAATAAACATGATCTGGTCTTCCTGGATAGATAGGTTCCTTACTGGCTGACCGATATCGAAATGGAGATGTTCCAACGTCACCTTGAGCTGTTTCAACAAGTGCCAGGCTTGAGATAAATGAAATGGAGAATAACACTATTAATTGAGGGTGGTGTCTTCTACCACACGTGAAACCACACAAAAATGCAGAAAATGTAGAAGTGTATTGGAACATGTAGAAGTGTATTGGAGATGTTGGTTTGTGTCAATCCCACATGTAGTTTTTTAATATATATATATATTATATCCATATATCACATATTCTGTTGAAACTGCATATCAGCGAAGCAAGGTTAAACCACTGGCTAAATTTTCAGCAACTAAACTGTCTTCTCATTTCTGGTCATAGTAACATAGTATGTTTGAAAACTTCTATCTGCTGAGTGGGATCATCATCTTGGACCTCACCTTATTCAGCCACGGCGCTCGGAAGCACACAGCGTTGCCGTCACTGGAGAGGCTACAGGTGACTGTGAGCTTGGATAAGGGCCCCTGAGACCTGGGGAAGTCCCATCATTAAGAAATTGTTGTTGTTGTTGCTAGTGGTGATGGTGGTGTTGTTGTTGCTGGTGGTGGTGGTGGTGGTGGTGGCGGTGGTGGTGGTGGCTCCTCTTTATGAACACACACAAACACACACAAACAAATTTGCAGGTCGAAAAGGTCGTTATGTTTTTTAAAAAAGGTACGCTGACGGGAAGAGAAGCCGAAGAAAGTACCCATGTGAACAAGGAGTGCTCCCTCATCCTTGAAGGTGTTCCTGGTTTCTGATATCAGGAAACCAGGTAAAGGATTCCAAAAATCGATGCTGACTTTGGAGTGTGGTGGGCCTGCACCCTGTCGCAAATTCCCTTGAAGAACCCCACAGGGAGTGGTACAGTTTGTGCTTCAAGCTTACCTGTCTTTTCTCTTAGTAATCTAGCTTGCACCCAGAACCTGTTGAAGGGATCTGCCCATAAGAGCCCTCCAGACTGTCTGCTGGTCACACCTTGTACCTGGGAGTCCCACTATACTGATGACATGTGATAAAACCAACATGTTGTGATTCAAAAACAATATTATCATATTATATATATATATATATATGCAAATGAATATACATATATGTGATAGATTGTGATAGTATACTTAAGAGAGGTCTGCATACATCTACTTATGATACCGAAAAACATGAAATTCAAATCACATATATTCTGCCAAGTGACCTTTACTCCCATGGATTAGAAAAAACACATCGTCAACTCCCAACCCCCAACCCATTCCTTGGCCAAGTTGCCTTGACTTCAAATTTTTCATCTCCTTTTCTGCCTCCATCCACCAGGCTTTTTTGGATACACGTTTCCATGTGGTATTCTTCAAGGGCAACGTAGGGATCGGGCCAAAGGTTGGCCCACGCCTTAACTTCATGGGTAAGCAAGCTCTTGTAAAACTTCGGGGGGTTTTAATGATTCGGTTGTACAAAACGGTTTTGTGGTAACTAACCGTAAGGCATGTGAACCCTTACGGCACTGTCCCAACTCAAACCCACATGAGAGCTTCACAAGAAACACAAAAAAAAGCAGACCGGTGAATCCCTCCAAAAAATATCCTCATGGCAAACAAACATCTTTTATCCAAAACATCTAACCCTAACATAACTAACAACAAGTTCAGGAAACAAATTCCTCTACCATTTGAACCTCCCCCATCCCAACGATTTTCCCAGGCACCGGTGGGAGGTGAAACCCAAACTCAAGGGACCACACCTCGGTGATCCAAGGGGAACTGTTGATGGCAACCAGAGATCCCAAGGCCAACCACCGGTTGGATATATAAAAACATTGCAAATCATGGGAAAAATACTACAATATCAACTGGTTCGCTGGATTTCTGAATCATCAACAGCATGAGCAGGTTGTTGTAGAATTCTCAAATTGTGTGTTTATTGAACACATCGGATCATCTCCCAACCCAAGGGTGCACATGAAAAAGTGCTACACCACACGTTGGGCGCATGGTCGATGGCGGGCCAAGAAACTCTGCTTCCAAAGACTCATAGATATCAAACCACTCCTGCGCTACAAGCCAGCCTTTTTTGGGGCTACTGGAAAAAAGTCGGAGACAAGGCTATTGTAGCAGGAAATGACTGATGCATGTTGATGATACAAAACATGTCTATACGATATCTTGTATATACTATAAACTGAAACGGATATGTATATATATATATATCAAATAAAATACAAATATGTGATATTTGAGTAAGATAAGATATGTATGCTGTATGATTATGATGTATGAAGATCATCATGATGATGATAATAATAATTGCACTGATATTTGCCAACAAATTTCATGAACTTTTCAGTGCCACTGACGGCAAGCATCTGAGGCTGTTGTCCCTCCTTCAATACGGAGGTCAACAAGGTCATAGCACCATGGACCCGTTGTGCTGGGATGGGTAAATGTGAACGATCTTCACCCTTTCGCAGATAAAACCTGGGTTTTTTGGTCAATGTCAGTGAGGTTGGTCAAGGAGCCACCTGGGTTGATCCATCCTCCAAAAACCTGCTGAGTTCACATTTTGGAAAAAAACATATAGAACTCGTTGGTGGTTGAAGCACCCACTTGAAAAAACATATGAATTAGTCAAATTGGATCATCTCCGCAGGTAGGGGTATAAATAAAAAATCATTGAATCCACCACCCAGATAAACTTGGAGCCCCCGTCGGTATTTAGTAGGGATTGTTTCCATCTGCCAAAAAGTCTAAAGTCACACCATTCAGGAGGTAAGAAATCCAATTCCTAATGTTTCCCAACATGACAACTTTCCTTTTTCAGTATTCTTCAATGGACCATTTTGGAGATAACGAGATAAACATCTTGGGCAAACAGTAGACATCCCATATAGGCCTGGTAATATCTATAGGATCCATAGATCATAGATGTGCCAAGTGACTCACCATCATCTCCCAGTTCCAAATTTGCAAAGTCCCAGGTGTTTCCTTCCAGTTGCGCGTCGAATTTCTCGCGATCACGTAAGATCCACAACCAGTATCCTTGGGAAAAAATGACACACACACACACAAACATGGAGGGGGTTTTGAACAAGAAAGGTGGACCTGTAAAAACCCGAAGTTAGTTTGCAAGGTCCTCCACAGAGTTTCTTAGCCTAATTTCTGACCCAAGTAAAAGATGCGAAAATCAAAACACTTCAAATGCTGCCGCGCGGGTTACAAAGCTTAGGGCATGAGTAATGCGAACACACTACGCTGAAGTGAAAGCCCTAAACATCTTATATAGATCCTCTTTTTCCACTGGATCCCCCCAATCAATAGTTGAACTCCTAGAATTGGAGAGAATTGCCACCCAAGTCACCCATGAATTCTTGAGCAAAAAGTTCCACATATTCTTTATCTCGACTGCGGTCAGGCCAAAAATCCTGCAGTGGCACCAATCTCGGCATCCCTCACGGGTCTGTTGGTGGAAATACGTATGCAAAACATGTTCAACTTAGCATCAAACATTGGATCATCAAATGCAAACATAGCAACTTTTATGATGCAAATCTGACAGTTTCACCTTTCCCACCTGATGTTAACAAAACACCCACCAAAAAAGTATAAGCAACATATATCTCCAACCAAATTTAGAGATAATATCTACATAATTGTCTAATTATTATAGTTGCCCATCTGATTTGGAGTCAGCTTTCAAGTAATATCTCCAACCAAAAAAAACAAAAATCATCCAGCAGCTCACCTTCCAATGTCGATCCAACACACGATGCCAGGGCTTGGCCGTGGGTTTGCCAGAATAATGCACCTGGAATCAACGGGTCGTTTGTTGTCGGTTCACAAGGATTGGAAATTATATTGCGCCTGGAACATCAGTCGTTAAGTAGTTAAATCATGTGAATTTTCCAGTAAAAATTCCAAATACAATAATTTGAAATTTATCTTCAAATACAACCACAGTTGCCATTTAAGAAAAATGGGACACTATGTTTTCATATGTTTTCCACGTGTAGCTCTGTATAGCTGACAATGCCAAGGAACTAGGAATCACATTGTGGCCCCTTCATCTCTGGTCCATCTTGCTGTGATAAGAATCTTCCCAAAAAACCCGCATCTTTCAAACAATCTGTTGAACGGGACATACCCCAGGGGGTCTACATTGCTACCAGTAGGTGCCTTTCGTCAACCTGAAACGTGTTTTGAAACACACCCAAGCAGCATCTGCGACCCCAGGTGCAATCTTGATCTGTTCCGGATGATCCAACAAATTGGCGCGTTCAGCGTACTGTGCCCGGTCAGGATGCAGGGCAAAGAACATCCTCATGGGTCAACAAATTGCACTTATATATGGATTTCTCCAAGAGACCCTTTCCCCATAGTGCACCAATGGGGGGGGTCACTCATCTCCATGATTTTTGTTACTAAAACTCTCGACTTTGGACAATGAACTCCATATAACTTGGGACATCTCACCACGGAATGATTTCACTGTTAATGGATCCCTGGACCAATGGGATCGAAACATAAGCGTTTAACATCTGGTTTTAGTTTCAAAACTCTCTATATCTGCATATATTCCAAATTTGTTTCAACATGAGACACTTTGGAACAAAATGAAGTATATAGACATATATAGATTTACAATGATATATGAGCTCAAATATATATAGAGATATATGTATATATATATATATATGTAAATACAATTAAATACATGTGTATTTCATTCATCTCCTAACAACATCTCCTAGTATATTTGAACACTCCAAACAAAAATCACCAGTTTCAACTACCAAAATTTCAGCTTTTCTGACCCTCAAAGCCACTGATGAAGTTGAAAGTTGTACTGTGCCCCAATGTAGGTCCAGGGGGCATCCGCCCATGTACGACTCCTCAGTTGGATCAATACATGTGAAAACCCAAACCAACGACAGCACATGCAGGATCGGCCTAATATGAAAACTATGATTCTTTTTAGATCTTCGACACTTCCCAATGCAAAAATGTGCTGTGTACAGTGTGCATTAATAAGTTTCTTGCATCTAAGTCAGGACCATGAACTGAAATCCCGCGATTAGAACGAAAATCGCTCATTTTGCCGACAAATATGAGGTATCAGGAAGAGAAATGTAGCGATTATGGAAACAATACGAGAATTCCCAAGTTTCTTACAAGGTGCCGCATGTTGGAAAAAAAAACTAGCATATCTTCCAAAAAACGCACGGACATTTCGACCCTTTGACCCTTCAGAAGCACTGAGTTCTGGACATTTGTTCAAGCCCGAAAGGTGCATCTGAACCATCCGAGCAAAAAAGCCGAGCTACAAATAATCTTGTTCAGGTCCATTGCCCCTGCATGGACCAATGTCACAAAAATCATGTTTGCGGCTTGTTGTTTTTCTATGTGATAAGTCTTGGATAGCCACAGATTTCTTGCTTCATCATCACTTTAATATAGATGCCTTCATTTTTCCCATATAGCACTTCTAAGTGACTTTTTTCTGGTGCAAACCATATTTACGAAAAAACCCACCCTAGTCCAAACCTTGCAGCCGGTATCGGCCTCACATGTTCCGGATGATTCGCTTCCGTAAGTTCTGCCAGCATCTCAGTCAACATGGTCTGATTCGGTTGCCATAACATCACACCCGCATTGATTCCTCGAGCAGTTGGGAAGTGAGTTGCCACTCTCCCAGGATGCAATCG
Source organism: Breviolum minutum Mf 1.05b.01 (assembly GCA_000507305.1). Taxonomy (NCBI): domain Eukaryota; class Dinophyceae; order Suessiales; family Symbiodiniaceae; genus Breviolum; species Breviolum minutum. Next base: position 28,911 of record DF242303.1, on the reverse strand, counting down.
TGGCAAAAGAGTCGGTTTCAGGTTGGGGTCGGCTGCTAGAAATTGCAAAAATCCTGGTTGTGACTGGTACTGGGAGGGGTGGCATCCCAATTTTTAAGCATGAACAATTACGTAGTTGATAGTTACAAAATGATGGTCTGGTTCTGTTTCTGGTTGTTCTGGTCGGTTTTCTGTGGCCGTCATTATTGTGCAATATTTGCTGTTCTTGTTGACAATGTTTGCATCCGGGCAGTTTAACAACAACGCCAATCAAAACTACACCTGTGCCAGCAACAACAACAACAACAACAACAACAACAAATACAAATACCACCAGTGCCAACAACAAAAACATCAACATCAACATCATCAACACCAACTAATCCACACGTTAAAGTCGCACAACAAATCCTCCCACCACTTTCCTATACCATCCATGTACTGTAATTTGCCTACATATACCATAAACATCAACCAAACGTAGGTAAATAAACCACACATGGATGGTATCGGTTTGCCTATGAAAAAAGCACTGACCAAAAATGTGAATCCTTCAAATATAAACCCCTACTATTGGGTTGATGACCATCCCCTATTTTATGGAAATAATGGACGTTTTGACAACAGCACATATGCAAAGTCTTGACCAAAAACAACAGCTGTCTAGCGTCCAGTTCCCTGGCCCCATGACCATCGTGGTTGGCTCTTGTCTTCTCCAAGCCTTAGATAATCGAGACGGCACAATTGCTCCTAAGTGGAAGCCATGGAAGATGTTGATACGCTCGGGAAGATATGGTTATAACTTATAACTTAGTTGTAACGGTTATACTTGGATAGAAATCATATGCCAACATGTGTAGATGCAAAAATTGACATAGCAATGCAAAAACATAGGTTAACAAATTAAGATGAAACAATTGATGCAATGGTGAATGACCGTCACGAGTGGACTAGACTATGCTATATATGTTGTAGTGATGTTTAACCTTGTTTTGCAGCAAACAACAGAGTCATGACCTGATTCCGCGTGAAAGGAAAGTGAGCCGATGCTTTTGGTGCGTTTTACAGTCATGGCCCAAGAATTTGAGTCTTGCTCTAAATGCAAAATAAAGCAACTCGTTCTAGCAAACAATGAACTCTTCAACAGCTTAGGTTCAACAGTGCACTCATCTTGACCTGTCTTGATGATACCGAACCCCTCCAAACATCATCCTCTCATTGATTTAAGAGGCATCTCGTCACGTCAAAAGGTTGCATCTTGGGTGCATCATATATATATATATATATATAAAATAAATGTCATATACTTCATATCAAATATCAACTATTTCTCCTGCCTCTTTGACCTTTGACCTGGTAGAAAATAAGAATCACCCACTAAAACTCGGGTATCTTCTGGTGATATGCTATGTTATCCTCAAGTCACCCTTCAACAAGCCAACTTGCCAAGTAACAGGAAGGATCGACCATCCACTTTTTCACCATGACGATTCACACCCCAGTCATTCATGCCACGACGTAAGGCAGCAGGTGCTGGTAGTTCGAAGAGATCATCAATGTTTTGTCCTTGAAAAATATCTAAGAGATGTTAAGCCGGGTGGCCAAAGTCGGGGTTTGCCATAATCACTTGAAGCAACCCTAAAAACTTGGAGAAACCCTGCATCACCAAGGGACTTGCTACCTGTCAATCTTTAGGCTTGATTTTCCCATGTAGCAAGGTCCTTATGGTGGACCCCGAAAGTGTATGTTTAACATCACTATGGTCAAGAGTCAGAACTTGTGAGAACAGGGACGGTCATCTGCAAGTTTCCAAAGGGCCTTCGCAGTTTCAGATAATGCTTGCCTGATTTAGTATTTATCAATGGGGGCATCACAATGGCCCCGTTGATTAGAGGTTACAATTAGCAAAGGCACGTGTGGACACTCCTATAGCGATGAAAAAATGCTAAAAGGGAAAGAAACTGCAGAATACATTCATCTCAAAGCGTTGTTTCATGATAGTGCTAAGCTGCTAATCAATCATCTGTCAATATTAAGCACCAAGCCAAATGACAATCGCAAAACCACAGCGTTTCCCCTCCCAAAAATATATTGCATGTATATGTCCTATGTGCCCATATCTATCTCTCTCTCTTAGTTAAACATAGTTATATATGTTTATGTGTGTTCAGCAAATACATGCACATATATATAATCATATACATTCAAATCGATGTCCCCCCGCCGCCAATTTATTCAGGTCTCTTACCAACAAATCGATGTCCATCATCAACACCTTTTCGTAATCTGTCAGGCCTAAACCTTGCAATTTTGTAAAAACATGTGCGAAACGTTCCTCCCTGTCCTCAGTTCGGAATACCACGTGGGGGAAATCACGGCAACGGGCCAAGGCTTTAAAACAAAATGACGATACACATATGCCATAGTTTGTTCGTGATCAACAAGGATCAAAGGCAAAGATTTTTGCAAGAATGGGCAAAGATTCATAGACCTAATTTTGTTGTATCTAGAAACAATCAAGCTGGAAGAACACTGATTCATCCGGATTCAAATCTCTGGAGATGTCGCCAAAAGAGAAACACATCATGACAAACGTACAAGCTGTTTTTGCTTTTTGAAGCTCAGGTTGCTGAACCAAAATTGGAACATGTTTTTGCCTGGGCAACTGATGAATTTGGAACATGAGCATTATCTAACGCAGCATTCCGTGATAGTTTTGTCCAAGCCAAACGCTTGCCATACAACGTGCCAAGACCAAATCAACAAACAAACAAACAAACAAACAAACAAGAAACTATCACCCGTGTCATCACCACCAGCATGTTGAAACTTGGCACCAAATGCCTTCGCCAAGTGTCTGGAAAGCTCAATTGATCCATGGCCACATTGATGTGACTGATGGGACGTAATTTCCAAAGCTTGGACAAACGAATGAGATGTTCCTTGATAACGTTTTCAAGTTGAGGTGAGGAAGATGTAGTCATAACGTGTACAAGTAATATCATATATACTTGTATCAATGTGTTGAGAAAGTGGATAGGAAATGGAAGGGGAAATTGGTTGGGATGGAACAAACTTCCAGGGCAACTATGCATAATTCTGCAATCATTTGGGTATGGGTGGGTGCGCATCTCATGGGAAGAATTGTGGGTATATGAAGTCAAGTTCACCAAACAAAAGACACATGCAACTCATGCTGTTTATTTTTTGTGCAGGTGAAACTACCAGTTCCCAAGGTTGTTACCATAACAGCATGGCGCCGCCAATTTGACATGTCAATATTTCACGTCAACAATTGTATACAATTGTCACAGTGAGCCCAAATCATACCAAATCAATGATTAACACTTTAAATTAAAGTGTCAACACAACAAATTAACAATCACAACCACCACCAACAACCACAGCAACGTTCCCATTCTGCCAACCCAGGCGCTTCAGGAACATCATCAGTGAAAAGAAGGACCCTGTCGTGCTTGGATTTCGTTTTACGGATCGATGCACCCAACACCATGGCACCAAGCATATATTCCGGTGAGCTGCCCCATAAGCAAATCAAATAAGCCTATAGCGGTACTGGGTTGAGGAATCAAAAAGGCAAACATCCTGGATGCATGAGAAGTTTGGAAGGAAAAATGGGGGGGGGAATAGGAACAACAAGGCTAAAAAGTTGAACATGGCCCTGAGAAAAATATTCACATCTTCATCTATTCCGACAAAATCAACAGTACTTTCAATTTGCCAGTGGCTGAGTGAGACACCGGGAGTCTATCCGATCTACGCCTTCCGGGATGAGCAGAAAATCAACTACCTTCGGGTAAACATGGCAATGGAAATCCTGTTCACAGACTCATCCGATTCCAAACGCTCTAAACCTCCAAATACCCATACAAAACGCATAATATAGATCTTATTTTTTCGCTTTTAGTATGTGTATTTAAATCACAACAGCTGCAGCACATAACATGTTCTAGAAAACATGAAAAATATGTGTGTGTGTGTGTCTCTCCCTTCCCTTTTTTCAGGCATGGCAAACCTGAAAAGGTGATGAAATGAAACCCATCCCAGTTTCAATTCCTTTCCGTCAAGTGGCATATTTTCCCTTGGCCGCCGATGCTTGTATCGCTGGTTTCGGTGCCAGTTGAATATCTAAAGGCCGCTTGCAGCAAGGACATGCGGCATTCCATGAGCAGCTCCATCTGGGCCATGGCCAAGCTAAGGCATAAGGAAAGAAGTGCCACCGATACCTTGGAACAGTAGTGACCACATGCCGCTCGGTAGTCTGGGTTTGATAACGGATCCTTGTTGTTTTGGGGCTAAAACATACGAATACATAGTTACCCCTGAAGTGCATCTCAATGATTGAGATATAAAAAGTAGTTGGTGAATATTAGGACGGTACAGCTTATAAACTTAAACACACTGTATATATAGGTATCTGTCAAATCTGATCAAATGGGGGTTGTCGAACATTCCTTTAACTTTTTGGTATGATAGGACCTTGCGCTTCGCCCTTGCGCGCTCTTGTGGGCGTGGGATTTTTGCCACATTCAATATGTCTTGCGCTCGCCCTTGCGCCCTCTTGCGCGGCCTTGCATTTTTGATGCCTCTATATCATTCTCTCAAATCCTATCTGCCACGAAGATGTTATTGAAAGCCCGTTTTTTTTAAATAAATCCCCACATTCCCTCACATATCTGCACAAATTCAATAATTCACCAATCTGGTGTAAACCCTTGAAAAAGGAGAAATCCCTTACTGAACCACCTGTTGGGATGATGTCGTGTGACAGCGTTTTCAACTCTTTGGGTAGCTACATGAAAAGTCATGTCATACAACATCAATATATAATGTCAAAAAAGTATATCGCATGTATATAGCTACAGTTGTCAGTAAGAAGCTGTACTGCTTCTCCACACCATGACCCTTGGCACAACTCGCAATCGGTCGTTTAGGAAAAGGCTAGGCTGCACTTAAATAGTATTAAAAATTCACAGTCAAAAAGTCAAATTTTACGGGAGTTACAGCATAGTTTCACACTTAGAGAATATCTTCTGAACTCTTCCAACTAGTTTCGACATAATCAGCATGTTTTCTTTCATTTCCAGATCCACCCAGCCCCCTCTCAAGGCTTGACGACCAGCTACCAACGTCCTGACCAACGACTTTTATACCATGTCTGTTGTGGACAAAGTGATGCATATTTGACCCCAGCACCACGTAAGGGTGAGGATATTCGAATGAAGCTCCTTTGTTGGGACAATTTCGACAGGTGACACAATGCCATCTTTTAGGACACCCCCCAGGCTACGTTCAAAGTATACCAGAAACCATCACATTTGGCATCAACCAATGCCTAGTGTAAGAATTTCAAATGCTTCAAAGTGTTCCATTGATTTGCTGGCAAACTGATCAAAGTAAAGTCTCAGTTGAATCTTCAAGGAGAGGGTAATTCTCACTCTTCAAACTATGACTATAATCAATGACTAAACTGACTAAACAAAACTGAGTTTACAGAGTTCTACAAGTATTCGACCTGAATCGCAGGTGGACTAGGTGCGGCTAAACTTCAGGAACTATCCGAGAACTAATCCCCAAATTCAACTGAAGCATCCAAACATATCAAACAAATAGCATAAGTCCTTTCAAAGCAGTTTCTGTTATTTTTTCCACTAAGTGATTCAAGTGTCAAATATCTTCTCAACATTGCCCTCCACAATGCTCTCAAGCACCGCAGCAGGAGAACCGACAGTAGTGCCCAAGTCAAAGGTTTCCACTTGCGTCGCAGGGTCACCCACATAAGCTGAAGGCTTTTCATATCCAACCTCTCGGAGGGTTCTTGTCTGGACACGGGTGGCATTGACAAGTTGGATTTTTTTGTTATTCATGTATACGTCCATTTTTTGGCATCCTATAGATTTCTAGGGCGCTTTTACCAAAAACCCAGATGTTCAAGGTTGCGCATCGTTGTGGTTGCACCATTTCAACCATTTTGAACCAGCTTCGTAAGATTAGGTGGGGAAGAAACTCGGAACAAGGCAGCAATCACCTGCCATGAGTGGCTCCATGGAAACAGGAAAACAATGAAACACAAGGGCCAATCATGTCAATCAAAAGCTTTCTGATGGGTATCAATGCTACCAGTCCATGTCCAGAACTCATAGGTTCCCAGTAACCACATCTACATAAATCGCCCACTTTTCCAAAGCTCAAACCATCCACCTAGGTGATTTTTTTCAACCCACCCCACGGTGGAAAATCCCACACCATGTGCCTGACATTGACCAAGGTCGACATGGGATCAACACTCAACAGTGATGTTTGCAAAAAACATATCTTAGTACTTTCCGATCACCGAAAGTAGATTCATGAAAAATGACATGCGTGTGTGTGTTGTTTAATGGACATTGGAGGGCGAAACTTCAAAGACATCGCGTGAAGATAGCATTCACATTCGAAAGGATCGCATATTAATATGTCAAAATCACGAATAAAATGATGCTAATTACGTGGTGTCAACTAGAGATGAATTCAAAAATCAAACAGTTATACGTACAATTAAACTGTTGCCTTTGCAGTACTCGTATCACTTCTCTATTCTCCTTTTCGGATCCTTTCATAGAAAACCTCCAGACATTGCCCCGTCAAGATGTTGACTTATCCACCTGTTATTGATGACAGGTCACTTCTTTTCGCATGAATTGGGCCAAATGTGCTCATCCAAATGTTGAGTTTCAATTTGAGGAAACATTTCCCATGGAAAAACATAACATGACACCAACATGGAATTTCCAAAGAGAGCATCAGGTGATTGCTCTACTTTACTTAGGCCCGGGGGACCTTCATCCGTAGCCAGTTTTGATGGATGACCTTTCTACCTATCCTTTTAGCAGACCCGAAGGCCCCCCTTCACTTTACTCATTGCAGCCTCCCAAGTCCCCCAAATCTGTTCATAAATCTTCATGATATCTGATAAACCATCTGAAACACATGGAAAGATCATCTTGACATTGAACTGATTCACTTATTTGACCCATGTCCCCCATGTCCATGCAAACTACCCACCTATTGGAGAATACATCTACTTGCTTGTCAGGAAACATACCCACAATTTCTAAAAATGCCAACAGCTTCAGGCACAATGCCTCTATATTCCACAGACTCTAGACGATTAAAACATCTGAGTATGGAACATGCTCAAACACCAAAATAAACCAAAAGGAACCGAGCACAAAGATCTAGACCCGAGAAATTTAACATAATTTTGGGTATCCATGTTTGCTTTCGGGGGTGTACTCACAAAAAAACTGTGTCACCTTGTGTCCCCCAATGGCATCAAACAATGCCAGCATACAACACCTCTTAGTCTCATAATGAACAGCTGCTTCAACGGCGGCCTGTTTTTGGGACTATGGGGACCACCAGACTCAGGCAGTTGCACAGTTGCAATCTTGATGTGAGCAACGAATTTTGGAACACAAATCAATGGCTGGCTCTACATCTTGCTGCTCTAGAGAATTCCCAACTGAAATCACTACCTACCAGCACTCTAGTGAAGTCTTGTTAGCTTTTTTTTTCCGTTTGGTAAAAGGCGATAGGTCCAAATAGCAGTGTATGAAAACATGACCTGGACTACATCTTTCTGCAGCTCTTCCCTTCATTTCTGTCATCTTTCAGACCAACTTGGAAAGCCTTCTCAGTTGATGCGTTGGACTCACAGCAAGCCAACCGGGCTGCCCTGGCTGTCGGTGCGGCAACGCACCGCCAAAAGTGTCATCGCGACCTGTCGTCTTTTGGGGACGATTTTGCTGTTGGAGTTCTTCTGAACGCCACCGCCTCGTTTGGAAGCGAGAAGTTTCATGTTAACGTCTCCATTGAAGGTAAACCACCTGGGATCCACTGGACATTTCCGGAAGCAAAATTCAAAGAGGCCTAACTTAATCACAGTGTGCTTCGCTGCGGCAGCGGAGAAAGGGGTAAGAGGCTCGAGAAATTTCGAAATTTCACTCCAAAGATGCGAATTGGAACCAGCAAAAGTCAGGTATTTTGTCATCAGCTTCACTTGAAATATCACAGTTTCTAAAGTGTTCTCTATGGTAAATACGTTTGTTCATTTGTTGATCTCCCAAAGAACTGAAGGAACAAGTACGTATTCATCACGAAGCTTAACCACTCACCAGGTCATCTGACTACTCCCTTGGAGCCCCCAAAAAATCCAAAACCACTGGGGGATTAAGGTGGTTTCCCCGAGAGTGATGATGCTTGGGGTTTCGGGATGCAGTTCAGGTGTTTGGATCGACATCGCTTTCTTCCAAAACTTCCAAACTTTGATTTCAATTACAGGCAACCAAACCAGAGTTAATAATGACCTTTCATAATCTATTTACTAGTACCACGGCGTTTCGTGCCCATTTCCGGAAAGATGTCTTGGATCAACATCTCAGCATATTTGTGAGAAGTTTCGATGAAATCATCATGTAATTTCCAAGGGCAGTACAGCCATTGTTTGTGATAGTTCCATGTCTCCATGTAGTTCCCACTGCTAAATCTGCATTTCGGGTATGGGAAAAGGCGGTTTGCTCATCAAAAATTACCAGTCTGGCCAAATTGGCCGACTTCACTAAACAATGCGTCATTGATAGGTACGAAGTGGTACATGTAGTTCTGCATTGATAAGCTAATCATGACTTAATCATGATTTATAGATTTTAAAGATACTGCAAATATATGTATAAATATATTATATGTAAAATCATGATACAAATCGTGATAGTAAATGAACCTAAGATTTCTTACAAAATTAGAAGCTATAGCATCTTACATCATTTGTTGCGGGCAAACTTGAGTATAGTATAGTACTTAACAAACAAAAATCCACTGGCAATTTCTTGGACAGAATCACCAAAGTCATTCAACATTTCAACGAGGTTGAGGTCAAGATATGTCAAGAGTCCAGATCTTTGGAGTGTCTACTTGTGTGGCGCCTCTTTGGCCATCCGCCCGCGATTTACGCGGGCAGGGCACAGTTCTTGGGCGCGTTGGAGGGTGGGTTTTTGGGGGGATCCCACGGAAAGGCAGGAGCACACTGCCAAGATCACTGCCAAGTATGGGCCACAGAATCTGAATCTGACGAGTTTCGAATTTGAAATGTGTCAACGGGAAAGTGTCCTTAAGAAAACGTCTTTCTATTCTTTCTGCAGCATGGGAGGAATTACTTTCCACTAAGGCAGGAAGGCATTTCTGGCGGCTTGATACAAAGGTACTCAACATGTAAAAACAAATAGGTACTTCAGGTTGCTCCCAAACTTGAAAAAAACAAGTCCATATTGATAGAGTTCAAAAGAGAATGAAGTAGCACTTGGTAAGATTCCACCTGCACTTCACGTCAAAACACCCTTTCTTTTAGTGTTTTTGTTGGCTCGTTTTCATTAGGGGAAACATCTTGATGGCAGCATTGGCGGTGTTAAGGACGGACCTGGCTCCCCAGGGGGTTGGCACAAATGATCTGGATGCTAAAGGAGGACATGTTTGGATTTGGAGCGGTATTGTTGTTGTTGTTGTTGTTGTTGTTGTTGTTGTTGTTGTTGTTGAAGTTGAAAGATTCGCAATATTGCGTGGTTTGTGAAGTTCATAATGGGGAAAATTGTTGCCATGGTTCATTTACACCCTTGAACATCAACGGCTGGAATCTAAAAATCTCTGTTTTTTTTGAAAGAGAAAATCATCTGAACCATCCACACACATTTTCTGGTTCAATTCAAATCGTACTGTTTCCAGAGCGTGTATCAACATGTGGTTCCATCAAAGGACAAGTTTTTGGGGAGGAGCCTAGAATCTGGTTCCACTGAGTTTGTAATTCTTCCAGTCTTGAATGTCAATTCAGATTTGTATGGATTTGACATGATTTGATTTGATATTTTAGGGATATTTTGGCGACATGCCAAGAAAAAGTAGACGGAGAAACGTAAGTAATTGTTTATGGTGCAATGTTGTTGATATAGATGAGGGAGTAAGATTGATTGAAAGAATGAGATACAGTATATTAGTATATTTTAATAAACCCACCATCCGTTCATCCGTTGATTCTTTGGTGTGAGGACTTCCGGGTGTTTAAGGCTTTTACATACTTTCACCACTGCAAGTTGTGCCAACCCCCTCCCTGCAAACACAAGGCGTCTGGGGGAGTATCAGCTGGGAGAAAACAGAGTTGCAAAGGGGAATGTGAAGAGAGGTCTTCCTCTCACGGAGAGAACTAGTTAAGGACAACATATACTGTACCTCCTCTAAACACATGTCTGACATGTAGATCAAACCAGCATTCTGTCATAACTCACTGCAAACAAACATGTAGAGCACACCTAGCGGATATTGTCATTCTATCAAAATTCTGGTGTGGATGTCCCGTAGGTGCTACAACATCTTTCTGGAATTTCACTGGCATTCCAAATGCTCAATGCTTGAAACATCTTGAAATTATGCTTTCTGACAAAACTGGAAAAACCAAGAGGCCATGTATAGTCCATCTATTCTTTTCAAGTATACAAGCGGCAACACATCTTCTTGTTAGTCGTGCCAAGCTAACAGTACATGCAAAAGAGCATAGGTTCATAGGTACTTGTGAATCTCCCTGAGTTATAGATAATAAAACATGGACTGCATACTGATCGTGTAGATTTTCAAAAGAAATTGCAGCTTCATATCAAATAAACAACACCCGAAACAACGTGTCTGGATTTTTATGCTGCTATTCATTGATTTAAAAGTTTCAATACGTTTTTTTTTAAGTTAAAATAAGTTGCTTTCTCCCTGCCATCCTCTGCCTTTCCGGAAGGCAGCTGCAAGCCAAGCTCCATGCAGTCAATCTCCAAGTGATTGCTTGATTGACCAGTGAACTACGACTTTCAACGACTGGGTTCAAGGAATTTGACCACACTCGCCGCGGGGTTCCGCCCCCGTGAAAGTTTGTTGCACCATTGGGAAAACATTGGTTCTTGGTGACGTTTTCCAAGCGGGATCAGAGAAGGCAACACTCTAAGCAACACTTATACATATCGTATATAGACTGATCACGTGTTGGCACGTGTCTTCAACACGTGTCTTCAACACTCTTTGAACATCTCCCTGCCAAAAAAACAAGGCAAGACGCCCTGGGACGGTCAAAGGGGTAATAATCTACACTTGTCCCGGCATTTCTTTGCCTCTATCCCTGGTATCATTTCATAATGATGGAAGAAGTCCTGCACCAGTTGATAGGTATTTTATCCCAGTATTTACAGGGTTGATACATCCCAGGTGGTGCAGGATTTCTTCCAGCAACCGTATCATTTCCTAAGATTTGCTGAAGCTGCAGCTTTGGGAGATGTGCATTGCTCGCATCAACCAGCCATCTTCAAAACCTCATCGTACGAAAAATGATATTGAACAAACCTTAGCAGACAATGCACAAATACATTTCTTGCAGCATCCACTAGCAACCCAATTGCTCTCAATAATCAATAATCGTGATTTTTTTCTTGCAATTAACCAGGATCTAATTTCCCACCTCCATACCTTTTGAAAACATCAAGTCATCCATAGTCATCCACTTTCTCACCCGCTCCGTCACAGCATCATCAGATTCTAGTCGCCTTGGATGCCAAAGGTTTTGGAGTGGCTGGAGACAGCCTACGTGTTGAATATGTGAATAACTTGGGACCCCGGGCCAGTTAGCCCAAAACCTACATCCATAATAAACAAATAAAGCCTTGGATGATGTTGGATTCCATCATTTGCCTTGATCTGAGGTTAAGGGAGGTGGATCCATTCGGATAGTTGATCATCCGTTCCTCTCAGGCAACTGCGTTTGCCACGTAACACCCAGCGGACTAAGGAGTGAAAGGAAAAAAACTAGGCCCTCCAAGGGGGACGGATATCCCACCGTTCACGGGAAATTGGGAAAATCGTCGACTCAAAAGTGCCAGCTTTTGTGAGGGGATGTGTGATCCGTTCCCAGGAGGGTTATCATCTGCAAGGTTTCAAGAGCAGAAAGGTATATCAAGAAACATTGGATTCATGCAGTTTTTTTTTGACTTAAGGTCGATCACCCTAATAGAGTTCATTATGGTGTCTGTCTCTATACTTAATTTTAACCAATATATGTGTATTTGCATATTTCATTGTGAAATAATGATCAGTTATACAATTTCAACCGCATACATTTATCATTTATACATGAGAGTGCAACACATGTGCGCATATATCATTTCATATGTATTCACCAAGAATTTTGAACTTTTACCCCATCTATCAGGCAAACAACCAAAAAATACCCCGGGCCTGCGGCGGTGCTGCAATCGGGACATTATTGATCCCTAACGCGCTGCTCATGATGACCGGCCTCAATGATCAAAACTTTGTCTCGATTTTTCGTTGGTACGTCCTCGAGATTTTTGGTAATGTTATTTGTATTAATGTCGACATATACTGACTATATAATATCATTCTCATGTATTTATTGTTAGGATGTATTTATTGTTAAAGTTATCGAAGATCATTATCATTGTTGTTATTGTTACCCTCCCTGAAACTAACATAGCACCTGAAAATGAACCCCTGGAAAAGGAGATTCCAATTGGAAACCATCATTTTTAGGTGCTATGTTGGTTTTAGGGAGGGTGTTTTTATTGCCACTTCTTGTTCGTTTGATCAATGTTGACCATGCCACACCATGCCAACATTGATCACAAAACAAGCGCATCAAGCAGGCAGTAACTGTAGCGAAATGCGAAAGGTGTATCAATGTGGTTGGTGGTTCAACCAACCCCTTCGAAAAATATTAATCAAAATGGGAATCTTCCCCAAATAGGGGTGAAAATAAAAAATCTCCTTGAAACCACCACCTAGATATCAATTCTATCATGATGTCTAATGATCATGATCTTGAGTGCTGGCAGTTGATTAATCAACGAACATTGGTGTCCATAAAATGAGTCCATTCTTTCCATCAAACATCATACATCATAGTCATAGACCGTGCATCATATATCATTCACAAATAGATCCAACCTACGTCAGTTGCTGTCTTGTGAAGTCACCAGTTGCATCAATTGAACCAGGAAGTTTTTCAACAGATGTCGTATCTTTGATTGGAAGTATATTGGATGTTCAAGATGTATCTGCTCACGATCGATCTCATATACATATGACGATATGATATACATCTATATGTTAATATAAATAAGTAACCATAAATACCTATAAATATGTATAAATAATATATCATGTCTTCACCCACTCAACTCCATCAAAACCCCCACCGATTGAATTCTGGGATCCCCAAACCGAACTGTGCATGGCCTCCACCAGTTTCTCCTGTTTGCGTACGGCTACAGCCTGTATTTATTGGGATCCACTCACGTAGCACCACGTAGCTACAATCAAAAAAATAGAACGTCAGTGTCTTAGGTGAAGTAACTAGGTGAAATGTAAATGCGTAAGTATCGTAAGGCAGACTTGCTACCCTTATTGAGAAGATCGATATATTGCATTTGAATGCACTGACGTCTGCGTAACCGTTTGTTACTGATATTTGTGTCATGAATCATCCAGACACCTTGTTGGCAACATCAGCACTGCCCGAAAACACCCCAAAAAAAACTATACAGAACTATAATTTCCATATATAAATGTTGGCATTCACAGGGCTGTGTCTGATTGACTCGAAGTGCCGCAAACAGAAAACAGTTGGCATTCACTTCCGCCATCTTCAGTGTCACATGTTTCGAGTCTTCATCCCAAGTGCCAAAAAATTGCAGCTGGTGGTGGATCTCCGCACCTGCAGTTCCTCTTTGGAGGTATACGGTGGCAAGTAGAGCCTTAGTGCACCGGCGCAACCGTCATTGTCGTTATTGGGTGGACCCAGAAAATGAAGACATTCGTTGCGCTGGCAAAACGAGCAGTCGACTGAGGCTCAAAAATCAGTGTTAAGTGGTGAATGTAGTAAACACATCTGCATCAAAGTCTCATGGTCATGTGACTCTTTTATATTACAGTATATGAAAGTCAGAAAAATTACTTTACTTCGACTGATCCCCACCATGACATGTTGGGTGGAGGTTGTCAGGTGAGGGTTGTCATTGAGAATATGATGGGAAGAATGGAGAATTTGAGAACATTGATTTCAGGTTTCCTTGGCATAGTGATACTAGTGAGATGGGCTTTGGTCACGATGTTCCTTTCTTGAACTACTCAGACAGGCTGCCGCATCCATCGGACTTATGTCAGCCTGATCGGGTCAGGTGAGGGTAGACATACAACTCATCTCCTGAAATGTGTTC